>QTSX02001647.1:0-133213 GCA_014839935.2 Entomophthora muscae
GACACCCCTGTGGAGGCATGCATAGTGTTGTTGTAAGCAAACTGGGCTAGTGGGAGATTGTCAGGTCAGGAGTTCATGGAGGCGTTTGCGTAGCAACACAGATGTTGCTCCATGGTTTGGTTGACTCTTTCTGATTGCCCATCTGACTGGGGATGAAAGGAGGTGGACCTGCATGGCTTAATGTTTATAATCCTCAGCAGGGACTCCCAGAACATGGATGTTAACTGGGGGCCTCAGTTGCTGATGATCTCCTGTGGTAAGCCAAAGTTGGTGAAGATGTGTTTCACAAACAGGTTTGCCATCCCTACTGAGTCCAGGGTGGTTAGGCATGGGATGAAGACTGAATATTTGGTGAAAAGTCAACTACCACCATGATGGATTCAAAGCCTCCCAACAAGGGGAGAGCCACCACAAAGTCAGCTGAGATGGATGACCATGGACCTTGAGACTGCTGTAGGGGGTAGAAAAGACCATTGTTCCCTGAACAATCCGGTTTGGAGAGGGCACAAGTAACACACTTCTTAATCCAGGGACCTACTTCCTTGGTTATCCCAACCCAGCTGTAAGTACACCTGATGAGCTCAAGCAGCTTCTTTGTTCCAGGATGACCAAACAAGGGGGGATCATGATGTTCTGTCATGACACACAGCTGCAAGTCCTTTGGAACCCATACTTTGTCGTTTTGGTAAATTATCATATCCTTAAGAGTATAGGGACCATTAGATGAAGGGTTGGGAGACAGCTTTGCACAGATGGCTTGGATATCCAGAGAGGAGTGCTGGGCTATCAGAACTTTGTGCAGAAGCGTACCAGGGAGAGCCAGTGGCGGGTCTAACTCAGATGAGGGGGCAGGGGCAATGACCAGAAGCTGTGGAGAAACAACTGGAGGCGTGGGTGGGGTTTGAGAGAGGGGGGAGCCGGAGTCCGGGAGCATCAAGGATTACAGGATGACAGTGACATGAGGGTCCTCATTGCCCCTCACTGGGTACATTGCAGGGTTACAACTCAGTAGGTCAGGGAGGATGTTGAGCTCCCCTTTTACAAACTTGTACTTGAACTTGTAACCAGAGAGCATCTGCATGACACATGCCTGGCAAAGAAGTAACTTCTGGGGCTTGAAGAAGTAACAGAGGGCCTTATGGTCTTTACAAATCACAAACTTGTGTTGAGCGCCCTGCAGGTGATGTCTCCAATGGATGATGGCGTCCACCAAAGCCTGTAACTCCTTGTCAAACACCGCCCAGGAGCACTTGTTGGGAGCAAACTTCCTGGTGAAATAAGCAACTGGGAGCTCCTGACCGTTGTGTTCTTGAAGAAGGACCGCTCCAGCAGCCATGTTGGAGGCATCACAGGCCAAAATGAACTGTTTGCTAGTGTTGGCGTGGCGTAGCACTGGGG
Organism: Entomophthora muscae; assembly: GCA_014839935.2. Lineage (NCBI taxonomy): Eukaryota > Fungi > Entomophthoromycota > Entomophthoromycetes > Entomophthorales > Entomophthoraceae > Entomophthora > Entomophthora muscae. Next base: position 1,399 of record QTSX02001647.1, read on the forward strand.
TGGAGACAAAAACCCGCTTGATGGCCTCAAAGGCCTCCTGGCAAGCTGGGGTCCACACAAAGGAGGCGTCCTTGTCATCCAGGGGATGCAGGGGAGCGGCAAGCTCTGAGATGGCAGGAGAGAACTTCTTGAGAAAGATCACTGTACCCAGAAAGCAGCATAACTCCTTCTGATTTTGGGGGGTGGCCCACTCCTGAAGGGCCTTGGCCTTATTGGGGGAGATCACGTGGCTGTCCTTCAGGACCAAGTTGCCCAGGAAGGTAACCTTGGACTTGAAAAACTCACACTTGCTGGGCTTGATGAATATCTGGGCCTTGTGAACAGCCGCCACCATGGCCACCAGGTCCTTGGCGTGCTGCTCAGGAGTGAAGGAGTGGATCAGAATGTCATCAATGTACGCCACAGCACAGGTGAAGCAGAGATCTCCCAAGGCGTCCTCAATGACTTTCTGAAAAATTGCGGGGGAATTCTTCAAGCCAAAGGGCATAAACTTGAATTGGAAGCAGCCCCACCAAGTTTTGGTGGCAGTAAGCCACTTGTCCCCCTCTGCCACACAAACCTGGTTAAAAGCATTAACAAGATCAAGTTTTGAAAAGACCCAATACTTGGCAATGGACTGAGCAATTGAGGCTTCCAAGGGGAGGGGGTAGCAGTCTGGAACAGTGACGTTGTTGAGAAGGGTATAATCAACGCATGGCCAAAGCAATCCATCCAATTTCTTGGCAAAGACCACCAGGGAGCTAACTGAGGAAGCCTTCTATGACTATCCACCTTTTTGCCAGCATGTTGTCCAGCCACGCGCCTAATGCCTTATCCTCCAATTCACTAAGAGGGTACATTGGGGCATCAATTTTTACTAGGTCAACTATTGTCTTAAAGGTTAAATTGTGGCAAGAGTGTGGAGGGAGGACACAGGAAAGGGTAGCGTCAAAGGCGTCCTTGAAGGAAGCCAGGATGGCCAGAGGCAGAAGGGCAAAGGGCTTGGGAGGAGATACTGGGGTTGCCACAAGAGATAAGCATGACTCAGGTGGTTCCTACCCCAAGGGGAGAAGAGGGAAGCAACCTGGGCACCCGTTCAATGAGAAGTGAAGCTTGTTGGTGAGACAGTCAATCTGCACCAGGTGACGCTGCCACCCCCCACACCCACAATTACGGGATACAGGAGGTCCTCTACAGCAGAGAATTTACTCACAAACACATGGGAGCCTGTACAGTAACTAAGTGGGTTAGTGAGAGGGTAGCTGAGAACCAGTACCTGGCTAGCAGCAATTAGGCTCTGAGGAGAGAGCAAGAACAGACCCAAGGATTGGGCCAGTGCCAGGTCCATAAAGTTGCCTGCAGCACCTGTATCTACCAACACCTTAGCCTTAGCTTGGCAGGATTTGGTATAAAAGGTTGCAGTAAAAAGGAAATAGGAAAGATCTTATTTATTTTGCAGGGTCAGAATGGATGTGGCAGGGTCACAGGAAGAAACCTCAGGGATGGCAGCCAAAGCTGCAAAGACAGGGAGGGATCCTGTAGAAGTGGGCCAGTTGGGGGCCTGTCGGGGATGGCACATCATGTTGATGGCAGGCGTCTTGGGGGGCTTAGCCTGGGCAGACTTGGAGACCGGAAGGTGGGCTAGCACACCAGACTTGGGCTGGTAGGCAGGCTTGGCTTCAAGCTTGCAGGCCAACACAAATGCCTTCTTGAGGGAGGTAGGTGCCAGGTCCCACGCACTCTTGTCAGCTGAAGCAGCATCTAAGGAGTTGTGGAACATGGCCACTGCCATCTTGGTAGGGAGATCCAGGGAAGCAGCTTTCACTGCAAAGCACTCAACATGAGAGGCAAGGTCAGGGGCAAGGCCTTTGGAACAAAGGGTCTCAAATATAAACAAGGCCTTGGAACCTGGAGCAGCCACCACAGAGGAAACCAGTGTAAGGAGGGAGGAAGTGTCCCCAAGTTCCTGGCTTTGGTAGAGGAGAGTGTGCACCCAGAGGCAGGCATCTCTGTCAAGTGCATCCAAGAGAGCCACTGATCTCTGAGCGTCAGATATGGGAGTGTCTGCAGACACTGAGTCCACAGAGAGGCAAAGCTGCAGCTCCCCAAGAGCGTCCAGGACCTTCTCACGGACGGCCACGGAGGGGGGGTGCAGGGTGACACCAGGGTAATATTCACCGCTGATGCAACCAAGGAAGCTGTGGAGGAAGAGGAAGACTTCTTGGTGAGACATAACTTGAAGGAGGACAGAAGTGACCACGCGCCCCACACTGAGAGGAATCTGGCAAAGAGGGATCCCAAGCTGGCTCAGATGAGGGCAAGAAGTAAGCTCCACACCAAGTAGCAGAAGACTTCAAAGGCAGAAGAGATGGGCTTGTCTATTATGTGAGAGAGGGGAGCTAAACTAACTAAGTTTGGCTCCCATCCGGGCAAAATAAACCACCAGGATGCCGCCCAGTGGAGAACTGGGACAGCCACTCAAAGGGGGTACCACAGGGAGGACACAGAGGACAGCTGAGGTAAGTATGCATTCAGTGCCATCAGCGCCATACTGGTGAGCAACCAGGGTGTACAGGTGGGGGCGGGAGGAGGTATCACAGGGGTGCGTAAGGGCACCAAGCTACTTGTCTCCAGGTTGGGAAAGGAGGGCATTGGCGCCTCCTCACCCACAGAAACAAGATAGGCATAGTCAACGTCACCCAAATCCAGGTCATCACATGTCAAGCTCTTCACCACAGCCTCTCCAGAATAAAAGAGGTTGCTGGGAAGACTCAAGAGGCTGGGAGGATCTTCACTCATAAGCCACGCAGAAGAGGAGATTCTTGACCACAGGCCTGGAGAGGTCAACCACAGGAGGAGCAGAAAGGGGCCCAAGGAAAATACCACAAATTTTAATAGCTGGGAGTATCATAGTTGTGTTCTCCTTGGAATTTGAAGAAGAATAGTAAATATTTTGGGATTGAAAGCAACAGAATTAACCCCAGTAGGGGTAACCACAAACTGGAAGGAAAAAGAAGCAACAGAACGGGTCTGGAGGCCTTGGACGTGATTGCAGGTGTCTTGGGCAAAAACAAAAACAACAAGCGGGTTTGAATCAAGAAATTCAACAAAAAACTCAAAGTTATAATAGGTATTATATTGAATTTTAAATAAAATTTAGGTTTGACTTGTATTTTTGTAAGCAAAAGAAAAAACAGAAGGGAACTATACGCCCGAGATTCTTCAGAGAGAGCCAGAGGAGAAGTCGGGTTTGAACCGGGCTGCCACAAGATAAGTTTAACAAGCACTATTAACACTTTAAAATTTAAAACTAGGGAAACTCCAAACTGGGGCTCTACCACTGCAAATTTTAAAATTTAATTGAAACCCCAAACTTTTAATCTAATTGTAAAATAGACAAGCAGGGGACTGAAAGTCCCCTTGCTGCATTAAAAGAGATGGGTTGCAAGGAAATTAATCACATGACAGTTGGCTCAGGATCCAATTGACTAACAGAAAAACTTTGCTGGATAGGCCCAGAGAGACTGGAGAGTTTCATTCTAATTTCTGAAGTCTGATCTGATTGGCTAGAAGGGGTACCAGGCATTTGGAGTTCAACTGAGTTGTCAGGCGTCAATGTGGCAACCTTTGATTGGCTAGCTCTGATAGTTTTTAAAAGTGGGTAACACCAGGCTAATAAGTAGTCTAAATTGACCAATGTTTCTTCCCAGGAGGGGGCAACCAAGGGCAAGGGATCTGCAGGGTAGACTAACACAAACCTCTCATCAACTGTGTGTGCTAAATCCTCTAAAGAATGAAGACGTTTGGCTGACATTTTTGGGCTTTTCTTGGTGCGGCAGGGGAAGATTCTGTGATCCAATGCCAGAGGTGGCAGTGAATTTACACTATTATAATAAACTAAAAATTACACAGTGTATAACTGCCATATCTATTATAATATATTGATGATTATACAGCGTATAATTACTACACTTAATAGAATATTGACCTAGTGATAATACAGCGTGTAACTGATAAAGATCTGTGTGTAATGATTAGCCTGACCATTTGTGGTCAATCAGCCTAATCTCACAGTAACAAATAGATCCTTATAGAAAACTTTATTTTGTCTATTATGTTTAGGGGTTTTTTAAAATCTATTAAACCTTTTGTAGCTCAATACAAGCTTTTATTCAGTCTTTGAAAAGTTATGCTACAAAATGTTCCCACCTTTTTTATTTAATAAATCTCATTCAAAATGATATACACACTATAGTTCATAACCTTGTGCCATTATTGGTAAGACCTTACAGATAAAAGACAAATTATTTAATTCTTCTATAACATTATTGGAAAGATAAAATGAATAGCTTAAATACTTAATCTTGATAATCTGATACTAGAAACAAGAGAACAGTACATTGTGCTTTAGAGGGGGAACAGTTTGAGTTTACTCACTTTAGCTCAAAGAAGAGGAGCTTGAAGGCCAGAAAGTTCAAATTTTGGGTAATGATATGGTTCAGAAAGGGGCACCAGAGGAGCAAGAACCATTTTGAATTATTCTTGGGAATAAACAGTTTTTTAGTCAGGCTCAAAAAGTTAATAATGGTTTTGAAAGCTGATTTTAAGTTTTTTGGGGGGGACAGTATTTTATTAGTGTTCAAAGACGGTGTTGGAAGCTGGTTTTAAGGCTGGCTGGTTGATCTTAAGTGTTAGACTTTAAAATCCAGTTAATCATTGCCAAAGCGTGCAATAAGGTATTTTCTGATCCCTTCAAAGTTTCTGGACTTGATTATCTTAATGATTGGGACCAATTCAATATAAAATCCATTATAAAGATACATTCCAAGCCTACATCAATTTTAAAAATATGTTTAGGTCATGAGTTTGATCACTGGACTAGAAAAAATTAATATGTTAAAAAACCTAATTAAATTTTCAGAATAACCCCTGGCTCTTTAACCTGTTCTTCTTGATCCCCAATTTCCTCCCTGGTCATAGATATATTGCAGATAGCAGTTGCTGGTTTAGAAGAGTCAAGAATTTCATTTCTGATGGTAAGATAGTAGATTAAATTAATTTTTCCATATTATTTGACTTTAAAGTTGATTTTCAAGTCAAAAGCTTGATTTGGCTCATCCTTACATAAGATATCTTATGTGCATCTCTGAAAGCATGAAGTTTGAATTTGGTGGAGTGTGACCAACTTACTTAAAGTTAGAACATAGGCCACTCAGAATATGAATCTATATTAAATACTTGGTTTTTAAATATTGATTCAACTTTTTCAACCATGATAAAGAAACATATCTAGATAGATTATTCAATTGTATAATATGTGGGTTAAGATTGGAAGATGATGAATATATTGTTTGGGAATAAGATTGGAATTTGGATTGATTAATGATTTTATATGATTAGATATTTAAAATCTATGTTGAGGATTGGCTTTCTTTAGAACATTGATCTTGATTAATTTTAGAGATATGATTTTTAAAAAGGATATATAAATGTTAGTTCAAAGAAGAGCTAGTTGGCTTGCACATTTTGAATTTTATTTATTTTCTATTGAAATTATACAATATTTTACTCAGATGCATCAGCTGATCCAAGTTGCAGGAGATTGTTTCAGAGTTAATCATGTCTACCATTGTATCATTGTAATAAAAATGCTAGCGGAGTAAATCGACAATAATAATATCAATACTTAATAAAATAAGTTTCGCAAAATTCAATGTGTCTAGATAAGTTTTTCAGATGATTGAGGTAAAAATGGTACTAGACATGATGGTTCTAGCTTCTCTAGATGCTGAGATATAGAGTGAAGTGCTCAAATTAGGCTTGAATCATCGTTAAAGGTCTAAATTCAACTTGATCCATTCAATTTAACACTTAATCACATAAAACCTGAAAATACCATTCATGTGTGAATACCAAGCCAATCTAAATGTTCAATAGCTTGTTTTAACGCTACAGATCAGCTTTACATTTTGAAGAAACTTAGAAAATAAAATATATTTTAGTAAAAAATTGCTATACTTAATAGCAATACTCTACTTGTTTGAATTTCTAGTTTTATTTTTATGCTTCAAATATGCAATTTTATTTTAAATAAATAAAAGTTGAATTAAATTTTAAGAAAGTCTTGTTAAATGAAAAATTAAGCAGATGATAAGTAATCCTAGTCTAAAACTACAATAAAATATATTGAATTTGATATATCAATTTAACTTCATGTCTTTCCTTGGATAGGTAACCACCTAGTATTCAATTAACAATCTAAAATAAGTGTTGATTTGCACTTTAATACAATCGTTTTAAAAGCCATGGCAATATGCGAAATCAACTCATCTCAGAACGAAATAGAAGCAGTTGCAAATCTATTGTGATTTAATATAAAATCATTGGTTTTTAATTTCGCTCCGAGATGACTTTATTTACATCTTATTTGATTTTGCTTGTTATCATAGCTTTGGAAACTACTGCAAAAGTTGATTGGTTGATATTGCTTTGACTCCGAGCCATCTGATCCTCGTCTTATCATCATAATTTCACCGCCTACAGTGGACTACCTACCATGTAATGAGCTCATAAAGTCGAGGCCAACATATATGCTTTAAAACTAAGTTATTAAAATTATTCATTTGTCATATGTTTCCTTGGCTACGTTAATCCGAATTGCATTTATAATGAGTCAGATTACTATAAATTGTCATTATAGTTTCATTTTAGTATTTCTCACCTTCGGAGTTGAAAACACCTGCTGATTACATTAGACGTGATTTGTTTACATTTACGCTTGGGATCATCATTTAACTGTCAAATCGACATTGCAGATGCAGAAGTTTTTGGTATTAAAGTGCACTCTTAACAATAGACCTCTCTTATTTCCAACCAAAAAGCCCTTCTGTCCGGCTCCAAAGTCCGCGAGCCAAATTGCCAAGCCAAACCTGGCCGTTCAGCTGACATCGTCCTGGTTGCTCCACACTCCTGTGCAACAGCGATAGTCTTCGTGTAATCACTCCGTTTAAAGAAGCCGGTTAGTTCACCATTACCTTCCTTGGCTTACACCATACAAGTCCCCCTTTCTAGAATCACTCAAAAGCCAATATCGTCCGGTCCATGATAGTATGCGCCACATGCTCTCACAGATACCCCATCATCGTCGTATCAGTGCCCCACCAAACTTCACACTTCCTGGATTGTCGCTTAATTGAAACTTGCATTCGCCTTCCCCTTTCCTCTCCAATGCCAATATCACTCATCCATGATATATGAAGTGCAAGTTTCTCTCACCCCCCTCATCGTCATCTCAGTGCCCCTTAAACTTCGCATCCTTGGATCATCGCCATCTTGAGAGCATGTGTCTGTCGCCACTAACCACTTTTCTATCATCAAACCCAATTGGCTCATGGGAATAAGGAGATTAATAGAACTTGTCCATTTAAACAGATGCCGGTATCCTTTTTCATAGCACTGAAAAAAGGAATATCAGGTAAACTTTATCGCTAACTTCTTATAGAACAGCTGATGCCTAGAACCTAGGATACCTGGCTGCTAGCCCCTAGATGCTGCCTTTTGCCCTGATTCCGAGATTTTCCTTGTCAACACAGTTTAGTTGGTAGTTTTTCTAGGAGCTCTTTTCTACCTTCAAAATAAAAAATTTGAGCTTCAAACATTTATTTCTTAATAATAACACATTCAGATACAGCCTTAGTTTATAGATCTTTTAATTCATAATATATTCTCAATAAATAGTTATGGTTACTTTTTGAAATTTAATAAGTTTTATTTTTAATTAGATTTATTGCTCACATCAATAAAAAAACCATTGGTTAAGATAATTTCTAAGGCAGTAATTTAAATATAAAGTTTGAATATTGATGAAATAGTATATGTATTAGTTTTATACTTGATAGCATCTTGGTGAATTGGGACATTGGAGAAGAATTAAAAATATTTACTGATATAATATTATTGATTTACTTTTATAAATTTGTAAGCTATAACCCTTATTATTATCAGCTTTGTGAGTTTTCTTATTATATAACTCTTAGACTATAGATGAATGATTGTCACTGGCCCACAGGCACTATATGATATTTTTACTACAGTGATTTTCAAAGCTATAATACTAAGTGAAATCAATTCAGATGAAAACAAAACAAAACAGATTGTCTGAAAGTGAAATCAACTTAGATGTAAATAACATTAAAAACCAATAAACTTATATTTATTGACAATAGATTTGGGTTCAATTCTATTTTGTTTTCATCTGAGTTTATTTTGCTTTCATCTAAGTTGATAACACTTAGACAATAGATTTTAAAAATGATGTGGTTTTATCTTTTTTATCTATTCCTATGAACCTTTCAAAGTTTCTATATTTACCCATGAAGTAACATTATTAAAGATAAAGTTAAATAAGCTAACTGATTGTACATATTTTCATGCCATACCTTGCAACATACAATGCAGGCTAATCTAACTGTATTTTTTTAAAGAATTTAATCTCTATATCACAACATAAGATCATTACAGAATGTTGAGTTGTGCTTTACAGTAATTTTCAAACCTGTTGAGATAAACAAAAATCATCAGTCTAAGAACAAAAATAACTCAGTCTAAAAGCAAAATCAAAGTGGATCCAAATCTATTGTAATTTAATATAAATTCCTTGATTTTTGATTTTTTTTTTAGACTGAGATGTTTTTGTTCTTAGACTGAGAATTTTTGTTTATCTCAACAGGTTTGAAAATTACTGTATTATTTGACATAATAAATAACTCTGGCAAAAGTCTTAAATATGTAAGACTTGGGGTTCTGGCTTTGAGTCTGTTTGATCCAAGTATGAGTAATAGATATCTTCCTAGAAAATAGAAGATGAGTGCTGAAGATTCAATTTCAAAATTAATAAGCAAAAACAACTTATTTTATTGAGAAAAGGGCACTCAAATTTATACTCAAAGGTTCAATCCTAGTAGCCTTAATGGAGGTACTCCAAGTGATAAAAGGCTAGTAAGGATCCAGAATGTTCAGATATTGATTTCAACCTGTATTTGGGTAAAGAGAACTCTACAGATAAAAGGCAAAAGCAGATATTTTTGCAGGAGTCAATATACAAACTGGCATACAGTAGGCCAGTCAAAACCCCTAGTTAATTTGAATTCACAGCATATCCTGCCTCAAGATTGGAATCAGGGGTATGATAGGCATGGAGAAACTTAGCATGAACCCAGGAAAAGGGACAGCCATATGAATTCATCTTCATGGTGTAACCATGACCTTTTTGAAGATCACAGTAAGGGGACTAACCCAGAAAGAGTCTATCTTATGAGAGTAGTTATCTATCTGATGTTGGTAATAGAGAACTTAGTCTCCAATACTGAACTCAGGGACAGGGTACGTTAAGCATTGGAAGGCAGAAGTTTCAAGGACTTAGTCTTATAAGCAGAGGTATAGGCAGTTGTCTGGATTTCTATAACCTTATTGAATAACTCTCTTACTTGTTTTTGAGATCAAGTGCAGTGTCTAGTTCAACCAATGTATGTCCCATAGTTGAGGGGATGGTGGCTTTTCACCCATACAACATTGCAAATGAGGAGAATCCAGTAGTATGATGCTTACTCATGTGATAATAAAAAAGCAGCTGGCAGGTATAAATACCAATTAGTGACATCTGAGATGGTTAACTTGTGCATGATAGAGACCAGAGTGGAATTACTTTGCTCTACAGTACCATTGGTAGACAGACTATAAGGTATGTCAAAGGATTTATGGATACTCATGGCTTTCACCAATTAAATTACTGATCAAGCATTCAAATTTGTCCAATTATCAGAAAAGAACATCTGAGGACAGCAATGGGGTAGAATAATCTTGAAATAAAAATGTGGCTATGGTTTTTGCTGTAATATCCTTGGTAGCCAAAGTCTCTACCCAATTACTGCAATGGCATACTGCAATGATAATAAACTAACATCCATAATGAGAACAAGGGAGGGGGCTTGCAGCGTCCATACTAACAGTATGAAATGTGTGTTTGGTTAATGTCGGAAATTGCGCCATCAATGCTATTTCAATTTGGCCTTTGAATAATGATATGTGCAAATATTTGGTTGGTTTTGCTTTCAATTTCAGGAATTCCTCACCTTCCACAAATAAGTCTGGTTCAATATCCACCCATTCTGGAATACCATACCTGCCCTTGACTGATCCTGGTATGAACTCATCCCAATGTGACCTCTTATGTCACTCTGTCTACCTAATGAGTGATAATTATCCCTTGTCTACTATTTAAGTAGAATCATTTCTTCTAATAAAGACAAGTTTATCCAAATTTGCGTTGTCTTTAATATTCTTCAAGCTTTTTTCCCTTTCCTTTTTGCCAAAAGGAACTTCACATCTTGTATTCCAGGAAATTAAGGTATGTGCCCTTAATTTTGCCCTGAAGGCTAACCCAAGGCTAGCTTTGAAACTCAAATATTTTGTTATAAAGATTTCCTGCTGTGTTCTCTGGATGTCATCCCCAGGAGCTGAACACAACAAAATGGTGCTCACTACAGGGGCTGCAAGCCCCTTGGTTACCCTGTTCTGACGTGCATTCTCTGGTACTTCTCTTTTTGTTTCTGAAGTACCCAAACAACCTAAAGTTTCTAGTCCTCCTCTAGAAGAAGACATCACCAACAACCCCTCAACTCCCATGGTACTGGTGCTGTCTCCCGGGCCTGCCTGGCCCCCCTTCCAGCTTTCTCTCTCAAATATGTGCAATCCCGTGCTGCCGCTCTCTCTCCTCCACTCAGGCACTGTGGCAATGCACACTATCCCTGGTCTTTGTCCAGGGTACACTTCTGAAAACCTGTACTCCTTCCTCTTGGACTTTGGTCTCCCCCCTGCGCTGATGGAATCTATAAAAACTATTGGTGTGTTAGTCAACCAGTTTATCCAACCCACCCTGGCTCATCATAAACTTGCATTAGGATCCCAGAACCAGCTTCTAAATGCTATATTCACTGCTGTCTCAAACAACCATGCTCAGAATATGGTGTATCAAGAATGGTCCCATAGCCTCTTTGTGTGTATTTCAGATAACCAGTGTGACTTGCTGGCCTCCCAGAAGTACCTAACCTCATCATTGAATTTTCTTTACTCCTTGCTCCCTGGTTGTATCAAGGATTGACTGTGCAAATTGGATGAGCATCAAGCAACATGGTGTGGATACATAGAGGCTGTGCTTCTAAAGCATTGTCAGGACTTTGAGACTCTGGTTACTGAACTCAACCAATTTTGGGAGCATGTTAATTCCCAGCTCGAGCTGGTTGGGACTCATGTCAATACCTGGGGCGCCATCTACAACACCAATATGGACTGGATAAGGCTGTGTTAGGCAACACTCTGTATCAAATACAAAGTTACGTGGATGATAGAGTAACCTCCATCAAGGTAACTCCTCCCGCTCCTCCTTTTAAAGTCCTGTCTGAATTTGAAGCTAAGGTATGAGGAGCCATAGCTGATCTCAAAGCAACTACTTGACGTCAATCTTCTGTCCAGAACCCCCTGTAGAACCTATGCCTGACCCTCACATTGCCTTGCTCACCGACCAAGTAGCTACCTTGTAAGGAGAAATCAAGTATTTGAGACAACACCTCTCTAATCCTGATGATTTTTCATCTGAGTCTGAAGGTGAAGGGGAAGCTGAGGTCACTATTACTCCCACCCATGTCAATCATGGTTGTTGCCCTGTCTTGGAAGGCCAACCCCAGGTCAACTGTGCTCTTGCCCTGGATCAGTTAGCAGAAGTAACAAATGGTGTTGCTGATAGGCAGGATGAACTGTAAAGGGAGGTACAAAAACTCTCTAGCTTGACAGAGACAATGAATGGACAGGTTATCCCTTTGATTACTAAAATCACTTTCCTGACCACTTGCCTCAATGGGATTGCTGGCACCCTAATGGTGCAACAGATTAAGATTGATGAATTTGGAGCTGCTGCCACTACCGCTAGGGATATCAGTGGGCAAAACAGCTCTACTTTGGACACCCTAGAGGAGAGCCTTTGACTTCCCTGGGATAGACAGCCTGCTGCTGAATCTGATTTTAAGGGCAATCCCCATATTAACATCCTCAACCCAGGTGACAACAGCCAATCCACCTCCTCATCAATTGACCTCAATTACAAGCCTTTGTTCAAACAGATATTTGACCCTAAAACCTATATCATTGCTGCCTTTCTGAAAATCTACAAGATGGCAATGTACAGGGCCACTGATGAACTTAAGAAGGAACATATTCTTACCTGCCTGCATCCCACATGCCAAGAAGTTGTGGTCCCCAAACTCCCTTCTATTGTCACTTGAGAGGACATGAAGCAACTCCTAATTGAAGACTTTGGAGGATATCTCAGCTTGGAAGTCAAGAAAGATGTGTTTATGTATATTGCATTCAAGCCCAAAGAAACCTTGGCTGAGTTTGCTAATTGCTTCTACATCAAAGTATAACAGTTAATCACCAGTTGTCAGTTAACTCCCCGGGAAGTCTACATAGCATGCTCAAACGCTTTGAAGGTGAATCAACTCCTGTGTCTGCACTTTAAGGCCCATAAAGCTTCCCTCACTTCAATAAAGAGTATCAAGACCCTCTTGCAAGACATGCACTTGACTCATGGGGGTACTGTGGTGCACAAAAATAAGGCCAACAACACTGGAATCACCTCCCACACTCCATGTATTATGGCCCTAGGCTCAAGTGGGCAGTCTAAGATACAGGGATGTCATAACTGTGGTCAAATAGGACATCACTCACGTACCTGCACTAACCCTTGAGTAGAGGTTTGTGACCCAAAAGAGCAGGCGGGAAAAGAGAGGCCAGCTTAGAGGCGGAGACGCTCTCTACTGACCAATCTCAGTTGTCTCCTCCTGATCCTCCTTCTGACACGGAGTCTCCCCCTTTGGCTGTCCCAACTATCCTTCACTTGTTCCACAATCTTTCCAGTGATTCTGAACCTGAAGATTATGACTGAAATGAGTCTGATGGTTATGGCTACTCCATGTTGGCAGTCCCATAAATAGTGTCTGTCCCTTACAAGCTATGTTCAGGAAAAACCACAGCTACAACTTGCCCCCCCTCAAGTGAAGCCAAGGCCATAGTGGCTCAACCTTACTTAGCATAGGCTCACCAACCCCCCATTTTGGTAGATTCCTCTTAAGAGGCTGCTGAGCTAGCATAAGCTCTCTTCCAGAATGTGACTGTATCTCTCCCCTTGCAGACCTTGTATAAGAAAATTCCTGCCTTACAATGCATGCTAGCCAAATGAGAGAAGGAGTTGGAAGCTTCTCAGGACGTTCTGGCTTTCTTGCCCCCCTTTGGGAAAGATACTACCCATGTAGAAGTATTGATCCAAAAGGTTAAAATCAAAGCCATCTTAGACACTGGCTCTCCAGTCCATGTGGTATCATCCAAACTAATGAAGAAGCTTAAGCTGGCCCCTGACCTCAACTACACTCAATCATATGGTACGCTGACATGGCTCAAACTTACGCCAGTGGCGCCTATTCTTCCCTGCCAATGAGGTTTGGGAAGCTTCTTATTGTGTCCCCTGCTGTTGTCCTAGAAAACAAAGGCTAAAATCTCCTGGTTGGTACACAATTCCTTTGAGAGTACAATGGAATTGTGAACCTACAAGATGGGTACTTATTGCTCTTAGGGTATGAGGTCCCTCTAATCTTTGAAGAACCCCTGTGTCTCCCGGGTAAACACCTTAAGACTTGTGTGCTCAAGTATCCCACGAGTATCTTCTCACTCAAGCACAGGACTCATTCTTCCAATATGTGTTCCCCTCCTCCTTCCTGTCCTGCAGAGGAAGGTGTGCCTCTTCTTGCCCCTGCAGCTATCACCATCCTGCCAGGATCACAACTGATTATAGACTCTCAGATATCCTACAAACTACCTGAAAAATCATTCCTGGAGTTATACTCATCTGATTCCCTAATCCACAGAGAGCCTCGGTTATGCCCAGGGATTTTGGACCAGACTCATAAAGAGCATGTGCAGCTGTTGTTGGCTAACCTAACTTCCCTGCCTATGCAGGTGACCAAGTACCAGGCTGTAGGGCATGGTTGCATATTAGGCCCAGAGAAAGTGGCGTCCCTCTACCCTTTTGGAACGTTCAGTGATTTCAACTTACCTGAAGGAGACCCTCAGGTTCTCTCCCTGTTCACAGCCACAGACTTCCAACAACTGTCACCCATTCAACAAAAAGATGTTATGGAACTGCTAGACTAGTTTAAGGATATCTTTGCCTCTGGATCCACCAACTATGGCCTAGCTAAGGGGGTTATCCACCAGATAGATATAGGTGATGCTCTGTCCTTTTGTGCCAAACCTTACTGCCGCAGCAGAGTAGAAGATGCCTAGGTCTCTAGGGAGCTTAAACAGCTCTTAGATGCTGGGCTCTTAGCTCCCTCTCAGAGCCCTTGGGCCTCCCCATTATCAATCCTAAAGAAGAAGGATAGAGGCCACCACATTTTGATGGATTACTGCCTCCTAAACTCTCTCACAAAAAAGGACTTGTACCCTTTGTCTATAATTGATGATGCTCTCAGACGCTTAGGAGGATCAAAGTTTTTCTCTACTATGGATCTAGAATCAGGATACTGGCAGGTTGACTTGTCTCCTGAAGATAGAGAAAAGGCTGCTCTTATCACTTCAGAAGGTCTTTACAAACCCACTCAAATGCCCCAAGGACTCTGCAATGCCCCAACTATGTTTTAAAGGGCTATGGACTCCATCCTACAAGATCTAAATTCTCTCTTGTGTTCTCGTGTACCTTGACAACATCACCGTATTCAGCGCTATCTTTAACAACCATTTGAAACAACTCAAGGCTGTCTTTATCAAGATCTGCAAAGCTGGCTTGAAACTCAAACCCTCCAAGTGCTCCTTCTTTAAAGAGCAACTTAAGTTCTTAGATCATGAGGTCACTCAAAAAGGAATCTGCCCCATGAATAATAAGGTAGAAGCCATTGACAAGATGTTACCTCCCAAAAATCTTTGAGAGGTCCAAGTATTCCTTGGTATGATGGGCTACTATCAACAGTTCATACCTGATTTTGCTGAACTAAGTGAACCCCTTGTCCTACTGCTTTGCAACGTCCCCTTTGAGTGGACTGACAGCCAACAACAAGCATTTGAAGCGTTGAAGGCCAAGCTCAAAGTGGCTCCTATCTTGGTCTACCCTGATTATGATAAAGAGTTAATCCTGTACACTGACACTAGTGGAGTAGCTGTGGGTGCCATATTAGCCCAGCTTGACAACAAAGGCGGGGATTGACCTATGGTCTATTCTTCATGAGTCCTCAACAAACACAAAAAGAACTATAGTGTCACTGAAAAAGAATGCCTAGCCGTTCTGCATGCAGTAAAATAGTTATGGCACTACATTTATAGAATCACTTTACGGTAGTCACAGAAAACTCATCCCTTAAGTGGCTGCAGCAATTAAAGGAGCCTGAAGGTTGGCTAGCCTGTTGGCCCTATGCTTGCAAGGATATAATTTTACTGTAGTACATTGTCCTGGTGTGCAACATCAGAATGCTGATGGTTTATCAAAGATGCCTATACTAGCTATCCATCCTGCTGACGCCAATTGCCTATACAAGTTGATAGGGTATCCTGAAACCAGGATCACTGAACCAGAAGACATCTCTTGGCTCTGCAAGCCCTATCAAAATATACTGTGATTCAAGATAGACAACTCTTTAATAAAGCCAACAACACCTATCTGTCCTAAATCTGCCCCAGCATGAGAGTGGCCATCATCCTCCAAGCCCACATTGATAATGGACATGAAGGCATAGCAAAAACTCATGACTGGTTGTGCAAGAACTTCTATTGGGAGAATATGTGCCTCCTAGTCCCTGGTGTCTTTGCCCTATGTCATTCTTGTCAGCTTCAACAACCCTGGCCTTCACAACATCAGTTCAAGCTCATCCCTCCTAAGCATTCCTTCCACACTGTGAGTATTGATGCTGTTGGGCCTCTTTTTTGTTCTAGTACTTGGTGTCAATTCATCTTGGTAGCTGTAGATTATTTTATTAAATGGGTTGAAGCCAGGGCAACCAATGATATAACTGCTAAGACCACGGCTAACTTCCTGTTGCAATATATCTTCTACTGCCATGGTTGTCCTCAGGTCCTGATTTCTGACAATGCAACCAACTTTAATGCCTGCCTTATAACATACATTGTAGAAGCCATGGGCATACACCAATCCTTCTCTGCATCATATAACCCGTCAACCAACAAGACTGTGGAATGAGAAAATTCCACCCTTGTGTCCATCATGAAGAAGCTTACCCTCTCTGATGCTGCTAATTGGGATATGTTACTTCCTGCTGCTCTCTTTGCATATAGACTCAGCAGACATCAAGTGACTGGCCAGCCCCCCTTTGCCATGCTGTATGGACAGGAAGCCATTACCCCCTCAATTTTGAGACCCCCTTTAATCAAAATTAATGCATCTACCAACCCTGAAGCTCATGTCAAAGACTTGACTAATTGTACCATCAACATCTAAGCTATAGCATATTCTACTACCTACAAAGTCAAAGCGTTAGAGCTCTCACCCTCAATGCTTCCAGAGCCCCCCTCCCTGAGTACCAAGTAGGTGACCTAGTCCTCTATTATCAAAATCATACTGGAGGCCAAGCTCATAAGCTAGACTCCCTCTGGGTTGGCCCTTGTGAAGTTACCTACAAGAAGGGTGTGAGAATACTGTGAAGCTGCTGTCATCTGGCCTCCCTTTTTCCTGAGTTCACTACAAATTCCTCTGCAAATACCAACTCCCTGTGTCCAATCTTGATAGGGGAGGTGTCAGAAATTGCGCTATTAATGCTATTTCAATTTGGCCTTTGAATAATGATATGTGCAAATATTTGGTCGGTTTTTCTTTCAATTTCAGGAATTCTTCACCTCCCGCAAATGGGTCTGGCTCAATATCCACCCATTCTGGAATACCATACCTGCCCTTGACTGATCCTGGTATAAACTCATCCCAATATGACCCCCTATGCCACTCTGTCTTCCTAATGAGTGATCATTGTCCCTTATCTACTATTGAAGTAGAATCATTTCTCCTAATAAAGACAAGTTTATCCACATTTGTGTTGACTTTAATATTCTGTAAGCTTTTTTCCCTTTCCTTTTTGCCAAAAGGAACTTCACATCTTGTATTCCAGGAAATTAAGGTAATTGCCCTTAATTTTGCCCTGAAGGCTAACCCAAGGCTAGCTTTGAACCTCAAATATTTTGTTATAAAGATTTCCTGCCATGTCCTCCTGGATGTTGTCCCCAGGAGCCAAACACAACAGGTAACACTAACTTGAACTTGTGCTTTTTGAAACAAGGGCGCTGTAATTGACATTCATGGCAGGAGGCCAGAGTATCAGGGACCAATAGCATATGTTTTACAGTATTAGTGCTTAATCAGCTGGCCATAAGTCTTGGATATCTCATCATTCCTGGTGTCTAGAGGAGCCTGTACCACAACCAATACTTGCAAGCTTAGATGGATATAAGATAAATATAGAGACCCAACTTTCTTGAAAAGCTGATTATCCCTAACTACAGCATCCATGTGTCAAAACAGCAGGCTCAACCCACCAGCAAGGTTCCAAGTAAGCAGGTTTGCAACCTGCAATCCAATTATCCAGCCACTCAAAGCCAAGTTAGGAATTTGAATTACATTTCCAAATATATCAACATGAACAAGAGCTGATCCCTTCCTGTGGATGTCTTGTTTGGCGCTTGACTCATTACAAGGATCAAGCCACCTCCTTCACCATCTCACAGTGTGATCAAAGCTATCATGTTCCTACTATCCATGATTCACATCAAATATATAATACTTATCTCTCAATAAAGAAAGTTATCTAGTTTCTAAATATTTTTCCCCTTGTAACTCTGCTAAAACAGCACAGTTAGAACATTGATAGCATAGGTAGGTTCTCCATTCTATCTTATCTTGCAAAATTCTGCCTGTTTCCTGTACTTGCTGCGGTCAAAAAATCCTCAATAGAATCATGTCTGGCCTCCTGCTAGACTGGACCCCGTACGTACCTGGGACCAAGATACCTGATGGCTTTGTCCTGTACCAGAACACAGTGATTGCACTACCCACCTTCAACGCCATGCCTTCACAAGGGTTCTTCCAGAAGGCTGCCACCATTCCGCAACCAACCAACAAAAACACCATGCCCTCCTACTTAGCTCAGAGACTTTGGAGTGCTGCCTTGGAACCTTTTGCTGGTGCCAACAATATAATGCCGCGGCGTGTATACAATCTGCTCAAAGCAAGCTGGTCAAATGGAATACCTGCAACAATTTTGGATTGCAGAAATCTCCATCCAACAGACACATGACGCTGGCACCTGGTGTGACAAGTGGCATGAAGAACACACCAAGAAAGATTGGGATACTTTCAAACAGAACTTTTTGACAAGATTTGTGCTGAAGAACACTGCACTTATGATCATATGCCAAGTAAAGAACCTAACCCAAACTGGCACATTAAATGAACTCATCTGTGCCTATGAGTAACTCCAACTATGTGCCTCCTCATATATGGCTTTTGACACTCCATCTATCTATCTCATGTACTACAACACGCTCAAGTTGCATGTAATGAGACACGTAAACCTGGACCAAGTGACCAACTTGCAAAGCTGTACTGAAAGGCAGAGAAAGCAGAACAAACGTCCAACTCTCTCCACAAGGAGTAAACTGGAAAGAGAGAGAGACCCAAGGACTTTCACCCAGCAAGACACTCCAATCAACCCCCTGGAAACAATAACAACAATGCAAACCATAAACACAGAGGCTCATATGTACATGGAAACGGGAACAATGGCCAGTAGAACCATATCTATTTCTGTATCACTGCCACACAGGACAACCAAGACAAGGGAAAAGTCTGGGGAGAGCACTAAGCAAGCCAAGCTCTCCCCACACAACTCCCAACTTGCCCAGCAATGAGTACCAACCCAAGGATGTGGACCAGTACCCCATGATACAAGTGCCCTCTGAGGACCTGGTACTCTACACCATTACCAGACATCAAAATAAACTGAAGTCCTATTCTTTCTGCTTTTGCAGTTACACAGGCTCAGCACTCCTGGACTTGGGCGCAGATCAAACCTTAGTCAACAGCAGCTTTGTAGACAAGTTCAAGCTAGTCACTAATTCTTTGCAGATTAAGAACATGGTTTTAGCTGATGAACATCAAATTGCTGTGGCAAGGGAAACCACCCCCTTCTCTGTCATGCTCAAGAACCTACACTCCACCATCCAAGACCCCATCATTGACTTCCCAAAGTTTGAGATTGTACTGGGGTTGGATTGGTTGCAAATAAACAACCCATATGTAGACTGGGCAACCTCAGTGTTGACCATCAAACATGAAGTTGTCAATCACCAGATCTACCCTGAATCAGTGGATCATCTCCTACACAACCACCTCTTTGTGTGCATCACAGAGACCCTGGGCAAAAAGAAGACCCTCAAGGCAATTGACTGGGACTCCTGCCAGTATGAGATCATACACTTCAAAGATCACCAGAATACCTCCATGCCTCAGGATTGCAAAATTGTAGCCTGCCATCCAGAGATCTTCAAAGAGGCTCTACCTGGTTTGCCGCCAGAAAAACACATACAACACTCCATCACACTCACAGGAGCTGTACCCAAGGCGCAACCCATCTATTTCCTGACCCCAAACAAAGACAAAATCCTATGTGCATACCTCAAGAAAGCATTGGAAAAGGGACTTATCCACCCCTCACAGTCCCCTTTTAGTGCTGCTGTATTCTTTGTAGCAAAGAAAGATGGTACCCTGCGCCTAGTCACAGATTATTAGGCCCTAAACAAAGTTACTATCAAGAATTCTTACCCACTACCACTCATTGACAACCTCTTTGATGCCTTGGGCAGCGCCTCAGTCTTCTCCGAAATTGACCTGACTGCAGGCTATAACCAGATCCGTATCAAAGAGGAAGATATCCCCAAAACAGCCTTCCACACTAAATACAGCTCATACAAATGTGTGGTGCTCAATTTTGGTATGACAAACACCCCATCAATCTTTGTGACCTTAATAACCAAGGTGTTTGCCCCTCACATTGGCAAGCATGCCTTGGTATATTTGGACAACATTATTGTTTATAGCCCCTTGGTAGAACAATACCAAAAGGACTTGGAGGCAGTCTTTGCCGCCCTGGTGCAACATAAGCTGCTGGCCAAGCCCTCCAAATATCAGTTCTTCTGCAATCAGTTGCCCTTCCTGGGACATGTAGTCTCAAATGATGGCATCAAACCTGACAGCCAGAAAATTCAGGCCATTTGCAAAATGCCACCTCCAAAGGACAAGTCAGAACTCTGCATATTCTTGGGAATGGTGGCCTATGTATGCTGCTTCATACCTGACTGTGGCGTCCTGACTGCACCCCTGTCTGCCATAACTGGTTCCAAATCTAAGTTTGTATGGACCCCCCAATGTGACCTCTGCTTCAGACGTCTTAAGAAGAAGCTCACAACGGGCCCCCATTCTACAATAACTCAAATGTGACAGAGAATATCAAATGGAGACAGAAGCCTCTGAAAAATCCATTGGGGGAGTACTATGAATCAAAAACAGTGATGGTGACTTTCTGCCTGTAGCCTACAAGTCACGCAAACTGACAGATGGTGAGTGCTGATACCCCATACATGACAAAGAGTTGTTAGCAATTGTGCACTTCCTGGTCAAATGGCGTTGTTACCTAGAACAACAGGAGTAATTCACGGCACTGACCAACCATAAGTCGCTCATATACTTCAAAACGCAAGCAAACTTATCCTGCCGTCAAACCTGCTGGATGAAACTCCTGGAGAGGTTCAATATAATCATACAATATAAGCCTGGTCCAGAACTTGCCATGGCAGATGCACTCTTGCGCCTGTATGTCAGAGCCACGTGGGGAAAGAATAGGCTCAACCCAGACTGGTTTCTCCTAGTGCTCCAGAAAAAGAACAAGGGCTTCTCCGCTAGCACCACAGACATAACAAAAGAAACAGACATCAAGAACAAGCACTTATTTGCAGATGTTGGGACCTTGCATCAAAAAACAACCAACAGAACCACAATTTCTTATGTGGTTCTCTTGCTACTGCAAGTTGAAATATTTGATTGGTTGGTCAACAGACTAGGAGATAGATGATGGAGTGGGGTACAAATCTATCAGTTTGTTTATGAGCTGAGTACAGTACCAGTTGGAAACCAGACAGGTAGTTGGCTGTATGAAGGTAATTGAACCAAGAGAACAACAAAGGGTTTAGAGTAGTAACTGCAGCAACTACTCAAAAGCAAATCCCCAAGTAGCAACTTCTAGTCAAGATAATTTGCAATATAGTTAGTATGAGGAGACTAGCCTTTGTAATCCTCAAATTATACACTCAAAGAATAATCAATGATGTAGCTAAAATAAGGGGGTATAAACGTGTGTATTTATTGATAGAAGAAGAGGGGTTTATATACTACAACTTACTTGATAGATCAAGGAAAGTTGGTTATTTTATGGGGTAGAGAAAGGAGGAAATGAATGCTGAACAGCTGGTGATCAGCACAGCAATCAGGGGAAGGTGAGAACAGCCCCAGCGGCACAAGGAGATTACCAAAAGCTCAATGTTGGAAAAGTTGGTTGATAACCGCAGTTGGTTAAATAATTGGGTGGTAAATTAATGCCTAGTCAGTGCAACTTTCAATCTGGAAGCTAGTTGGTGACTTGGGCAATCTGGAATGACTGCTTTATTTGAAAGACAATCAGGATCCCTTACAATCAGGAAGTAAACCAACAACAATCAGTATTTGAGCAACCAACTGGTGATGGTTTTACCACACCTTACATCCCTACACATCAGCAAGTTGACATCATCCTATGTTATCACAGAGATCTAGGACACACTAAAATCCACAACCTCTACAAATTCCTCAAACATAAAGCTTAGTGGCCGACCCCATACCAGGATGTCCAGGAAGTCTTAGACCAATGCAAAGTATGTGAGAAATTTTCAAAAAGCAATACCCCACCTAGATCAGTACTACCTATCCGCTTGCAACTACCCTTCAAGGTATGGGCCCTAGACATTGTGGGTCCCATACCAGGAAAGCATAATGAAAAGAAATACATCATCACCGCAATAGACTTTGCCAATCAATGACCAGTGGCACAAGCAGTAAAAACACACATAGGCAATGATGTGTGGCGGTTCATAGGAAAAGAAATCATCAGCAAGTTCAGAACTCATGATAACCAATGGAGGCAAAGAATTGACCTCTGAAGATACCAACTTATACCTCACCAAGAATGGGGTCCAGCACACAGTGACAACACCTTACCATCCTCAGGCCAATGGACGTGTGAAGTGACTGAATGGTAGCCTTTTGCAAGCCCTGGCCAAGATCACTGCTGGGATACCTGAGGACTGGTATAAGCAGCTACTAATGCATTGCTTGTATGTCTGACTCATGTGAACAGATCCACCAGGAAAAGCCCCTTTGAGTTAGTTTATGGAACAAAGCCCAATATTATCCAAGCACTATCAGGACCAAGGTTGGAGATGCCCAGCAAGGTTCCACCCCGCTCAGATCCCCAGGTCATACAGGCCAATAGTGACCAACCAGAAAGAGAAGAAAAACATCTATAAAAGACTTTTGTCCCCATCCAAGAAATATATGAGGTTGGCAACAAGGTCTGGGTCATGAATGCCAATAAGAGTAAATTACAACCAGAAAAAGTGGGCCTGGCCATCATCCTAAAGGTAAACAAAAACAACACTTACCTTGTGCAAGGACTCAGAAAACGCAAACAAGACAAAGTTCTCCACCATGATTGCCTGAGACCCTGCAAAGCAAGACAGAAACAATGTGAGACTGTCCTACCTGCCACCAAACAACAATTAGTCCAGTATGGAGCCTGGGCTCCCAACAACCTCCTTGATGAGCTTCCCCCAGAGGAGGCCAACCCTCAGCCAGGGGGGCGTCAAAAACGCAGACTTAACCCGCCAGCAAGGTTCCAAATAAGCAGGTTTGTGACTCGCAATCTGGTTATCTAGACACTTGAAGCCAAGTTAGGAAGTCAACTCAAATTTCCAAATCCAACAACATGAACAGAAGCTGATCCCCTACAGTGGATATCTTGTTTTGGTGCTTGACTCATTACAAGGATCAAGCCACCCCCTTCACCATCCCACTGTGTGATCAATTTTATCATGTTTGTACTATCCACAATTAACAGTGGCTATATAATCCATATCTCTCAATAAAGCTTATTATCTAGTTTCCAAATAATTTTCTCCTTGTAACTTTGCTAAAACAGCACAGTTACAACACTACCTTATCATGTCTAAGAAAGGGGTTCATGATTTTTCCCAGGGGTGTAGCTTCAACTGTAATAATAATAATAAGAATATCTGTCAAAATCACTGAAAATGAAACAACCTTGGCCGCTCTACAAGGCTCATCATCCATGGGCTCACCATATTCAAGGTGCTGACTGTCAACCATGATATTATTGAGCTATTTGATCCTCTTTTCCAGATGATCTGCTGGTTTTATGTCATGTGATTCCAACCACCAAGTATAAAAACTCCACTGAGGTGGTAAATGATGCCCTCCTCAATCTTAAAAAATTCCCAACTTGCCTCTGTTGATGACATCATCAAACTACAGAGATATTTACTGATCAGTGGTCTTTCCTAAGCATCAAAGGCTTTAGTACCACTTAAATAAATCAGTTGATCATAGCCAAGCAGCAAAAACTGTCCTTCCATGAGGAGCACTTCCTCTCTTATGACATTGGTGTAAATGCAAAGGAGAATATGATCTGCTTTACTATAAGGCAGGATTTATGTAGCCTCCTCAAATAAAAAACTTGGATAACTTATGATAAATTTTCATTCTTCCCAAAGATATTTGGCCAACTTTGGAACATTTATGGGCAGTTTAAAAATCTATTACTTCCCCTTTTCTACTACTTTCTTCTCAACAAAAATCAGGATAAATATGTCTGTGCTCTCTTTATTCTCAAGAATAAGCTTGACAAGATTCTTCCTACTCTAGAGGAATAGCTCAAGAAGACAATATGGTGTAAAAAAAAACTCTTTTAAAAAATAAGATACCACTAATTCTAAGAAGCAGCCAGAAAGCTTGCCCTATCACACTTACCTTGTGGTCAATTTTGAGTAGGCTCAGGCCAATGCTTTTATTCAAGCCTTAAGAAGCTCCTTCAAGGATTGCTATTTCCACTTTTGACAGGAACTCTATCACTACCTTCAGAAATAATCTTATATGTAACATATTGTAAACACTAAAGGAATGAAAGAGGTCAAAAAAGCATTTAATTTATTTTTTGTCCTGGCTCTAGTGAGGAAAAATGGAGTTAATGCTTTTTAAGATGTGCTCCTTCACTATTAATACATTATCATCAGCCCAGAAACCTTTGCTTTACTCATTGAGTACTTTGAAATTCAATGATTTCAAGCATTTTAAAGTACACATATGATGATAAAAGATGGTAAATTTATTAGATAAAGCTGCTTTAAGCAGGTCAAGGGAATCCTGATCAAGATCACCTCTTATTTTGAAGGATTGCAAAGCTAATTTTTTACCAGGGTCTGGGTCAAAAAGCCCAAGTTCAATAAAATTTTGATACATCTAAAGAACAAGAAGTTTCAAGGAACCAACCCTGAGCAGCCAGCTTGCTAGCGTCTTGGAACTGGCAGGTTGCAAACTGGGTGGACAGAGCCCACCAGATAATTGGTGCTAACTTAATGAGGTAGGGCATTGATTTGCCCACCCATGATCACGGGCCAGCAGCTGGGAAAATAGTGCCTATTAATCCTGTGAGATTAATGTATACTATCCTAAATAGCTTGTTGATATGGTCCAGGGAAAGCTCAGCGGCAGATGTGTGTATTGGCTTGGAAGTGACTGGCAGTTTTATGACTAATTGGTAGGCAGAGAGGAAGTTGTATTATATCTGAACAGGAAGGGATCAGTAACGTGACAAGAGCCTTTTCTGTTATATCTGGTGAACACTTTAGTTTTGGCCAAGAAATCCTGTGCTAATATCTTTTAAGAGGTGTCATCCTTATGTTCAGGCTTCAAGGGGTATTCTGTAAAATGGACAAGGGCCAAAAGGAGCACCTGTCAAATAATAAGTAGCTGGCAGGGTGGCAGGAGGATTGAAATTT
This sequence comes from Entomophthora muscae, assembly GCA_014839935.2. Classification (NCBI taxonomy): domain Eukaryota; kingdom Fungi; phylum Entomophthoromycota; class Entomophthoromycetes; order Entomophthorales; family Entomophthoraceae; genus Entomophthora; species Entomophthora muscae. The sequence continues at coordinate 26,638 of QTSX02001647.1, forward strand.
TTTTATTAACTGGCAGATGACTAGGATAAAATATGAAAACAATTAGGGAAACCAATATCTTGATGAGGAGCAACTTTTGGGGAAGCTTCAAATATGGAATTAAGAAGAAGATAAGTATATTTTATTGAATAATACTTTAGACTTATATAGCTTGCGCTGTGGCAGGGACTTAGGTTGGATCAAAGATAGGGGAGGTCATGTGCAAGTTGGATTCAGATTGCTGGATACTTGGACAGTCATGAGATATTGGTTTGTTGCCATTTCCAGTATGTCAAACTGGATATTGGAAAGGCACCAAATCAGGCAATAACTGGATGTTAAGCAGGTTGGCAGTAGCCAGAATAGATGTACATCCAGACCCTCAACACACCCTTTCCTTAAGGGGTTATTTGGGTACATCAGGAGGGGGCTTTGTCTTGACGGCTGCCACCTGATGTTCCTGGAGTTGTTTACTAGTGGGCACCAACTGGGTTGAGTGATCTCCTTTGCTAGGGCGAAGGCAAGATCTGTGATACTTTTTGGTGATGGGCTCTTTGGCGCCCTGAAAATTAACCAGGTAGGTATTCCTGTCTAGCCTATATTTGATGATTCTTCCTGGTCCCCTGTGTACTGATTCCATCTTATTCCTGTTCCTAGCCAGGACCCAGAAAGGAGAGTTGATGGGGAGTGGTTCCTTGGTTGAGGTTATCTTTTGTGCTTTGAGTCTTTTGGTTTCTGCTATTTTAGCTTTGAGGTGTATGTGTTGTAGTGTTGGTGCTTGTTCTAAAGTGAGAGGTTTTCCCGGGGTAATTTTCACATACAGTTGGTTATTGCAGGTGACTATCTCTGGTTTGTATCTGTATGTTAGTTCAAACGGTGAGTAGCCTGTTCCTTGATTGGTGCAGACTTGGGATACTAGTAATGCATGTTTCATGTATAGTGGCCATGTGTCTTTGGCTTTGTCATCCATTATTTTCTCTGGGGTCCTGACAAGACTGCTGTTTAGGCATTCAACTCTGCCGTTGGCCTGTGGCCTGTATGGCAAGGTTGTGAAGTGTTTAATATTCTTTGTTTTCAGGTGTTATTCACTACATGTCCTGACAGTTACTTGGCTCTATTGATAATGATGTAGTCTGAGGTTTCATAGTCAGCTATGATTGGCTTATTGATAAAGCAGTTGCGTGTTTCTGCTTTGTGGTCTTTGGTTGCCCAGCAGATTGGCCAATGCGTTGCAAAGTCAATAGCTACAATTAAGAAGTGTTGTCTTGCTTTGGCTTCTGGGAAAGGTCCTACTACGTCCAGGCCCCAAACCTTAAATGGTTCTGGGTCAGGTACTGGGTTGACTGTAGGTTGTGGTACTTTGGTGCTTGAGTATTTCTCATTTACTGTGCACTTCTTTAGGATGTCAATGATGTCTTGTTTTAGGTTAGGCCAACATACTATTTCCTTTAGTGTGAGGTATAGGTTATTGACTTTTGTGTGTCCCAATAGAAAGTGGTGTTTGAGGATGGTATCAACCCTTTGTGCAATGGGAATGTAGGGGATATGTTTGTCTTTGATGATACAATATACTGTATCATTTGAAACGTGGAAGTGCTTCTAATTTCTTACTAGTGTGTCATGAGTTAACTAGTGGGTTGAGGGATCTTTTCCTTTGGTTTTATACTCAGTGTTGTATATGTTGGGCCAATCTGGATCCAGGTGGTCAGGGTGATCCTCTCTAGATTGGCATAGCCTATAGAGGGCATCAGCTGTGACCAGCTCTGTCCCCTTTTTGTACTGAATGTCTAGATTAAGCTGTTCAAGCAAGGACATTCATCTTTCTTGACAATGTGCAAGTGTGTTCTGAGTTTTAAAGTAGATTAAGGATTTATGGTCAGTTAGTACTCAGACTTTTAAATTTTTTCTAGGTAACAATTATATTTAGCATGTGTGGTATATTGCTAGCAATTCTTTATTGTGTATAAAGAATCTCTGCTCAGTGTTAGTTGGTTTTATAATCTCATAGGTGTGGTCAAGAAAAACTGTAGCTGCTATCAGTGATGAGGAGCAGCTTCTGGGAAAGCTTAGAAGATATGTTTAGAGAAGAAGTTTGATTTTATTGGATAGTATTTCAGGCTTATATATTGTGTGCTCTTGTGACAGGGATTCAAGTCAGATCAAATAAGGGAGTTAATGTGTGAGTTGGATTAGGATAGCTAGATATCTGGAAGAGTTATGGAATATTGGTTTGTTGACATTTCAGGAATTCCAAACCAAATATTGGATTGGCACCAAACCAGGCATTGACTGGATGTTACTTGTGTCAGCAATGGCTGGAATACTTGTACATCCAGCTCCTTGACATTACTAATCAATTTTCATTTAATTACATATTTGAAATTATGAGGCCTTTTTAGTCTAAGACTTTAAATATTATATATATCATATATTTTTGGAACCAGACATAAATGCCTGTTGTGATAGTATTTTCTTAACTGTGATACTGTAATTTGAGATGCTGTATCTATTATTACTTTAAGATAGTATAAATTGAGATTAAGTATTTTGAGATCCTGTTTTTAAAATGATATACCCCACCACATACAAAACAAATCTTCAGTGGATTGATTATATTGTTAATTAATATAAATTGCTCATTTTTATTTTTATTTTGTGTGCAACTTCTGTGTGCTCTGCACTTGATTTTGTTTGTCTATCTCAACAGCTCTGAAAAGTACAATATATATGTCTGGTATTGAACTTATATTTTGATTTGAAAATACTTTGATTTGCTAATCTCAACAGGTGCTGTAGCTGCACCATTTCAAAATTGAATGAACTTTTAGAAATTAAATTGGTATATATTTTACAAAGTGTTGACATGACCATGGTCAAATTTGTCTGGTTAGAGTTTCCACAAGTGCCTCACATATATACCCACATGTTAGATTATTACTCCAAAGTGGATTTGGCAACTACCCATTGGATTGATATAATTGGGGTTAGATTTACATCCACATCTTAAGGTTTCTAGGGCTGGATGCTTGGCGAGATGATTGAGTATGATTTAAAGCGAACTTCCCTGATTGGTAATTTAAAAAGGGCTCGTAAAACTTTGTAACTTGATTAAGGCTAGGGATGCTCCAGCTCAGCCCGGCTGGCTTCCGGCTTTGGGCCGCTGCAACCAAAGCGGAAATAGCTATATTATGACATTTAAAATATATATTTGAACGAAGTAACCCAAAGCCAGAAGCTGGCCACGGCTACTCGAGGCTTGGCTGAAGCAGCTTTGATTAAGATGGCCATACAAAATGAAACAGTTCAAATAAATATATTAGGACAGCAGGGCTTTGAAATATAAAATCAATTGTAAAGTCTGAATTAATAATCTATTTTGGAGAACAATAACGTAGATAAGCCTGACTTTAATTCGTTTTCGTTAAAATATACAAGTGCTCATATTAGATCAAGAATAATCTCAACTGGCCATGATAAACATTATATTTTCAAGATTATTGTATGGTATTTTATGATCCTGTAAAGTACAATCATGCCTAAAGTATAATACGCAAGCAGTGACAAATAATGCTTCTTTTATCCAGGCTTTAAATTTAGAATGGAATTTGGTGTAAGTACTTGACAGATCATTACTAGTGGGCGTCAGCAAAAAAGATGACGTAATAAAAACAAGCTCGAAACCTGAGGCTCACTCGTCACCAAAATCTATCGTACTTCAACTTGGACTTTGCTGCTTTCATCTTGATTACTACAATGCTATCTTGGACTTTCCGCTCAACCTTCCAGTTAACCCGCCGTGGGTTTGCCTCTTCCGCTATCTCCGTAATCATTTTATTTCAATATTCCCAATTAATAAAAAATAGAACGATGCCAAGGTTGCCGTGCTTGGTGCTGCTGGTGGTATTGGTCAGCCTCTTTCACTTCTCTTGAAGCAGAGCCCTCTCGTCACCGAGCTTTCTCTTTACGACATCCAAAACACTCCTGGAGTGGCAGCTGATTTAGCTCACATTAATACTCATTCTTCAGTAGGTTTTCATATCACATTATTTTTCTTATTCCTTCTAGGTCAAAGGTTATGTGGCTGACAATGATGGGCTTAAGCATGCTCTTGAGGGCTGCGATGTTGTTGTTATCCCTGCAGGTGTTCCCAGAAAGCCTGGTATGACTCGTGATGATCTTTTTAATATCAATGCATCTATTGTTCGCGACCTTGCTGCTGCTTGTGCCAAGTAATAGTCTTTCATTTTTCACTTGCTTACTTTTTAAGACATTGCCCCAAGGCTCATTTACTTATTATCTCCAACCCTGTTAATTCTACTGTTCCTATTGTTGCTGAAGTCCTCAAAAAACATAATGTATATGATGCTCGCCGTCTCTTTGGTGTAACCACTCTTGATGTTGTTCGTGCATCCAGATTCATTTCTGAAAAGATGCAGAAGGACCCTAAGGACGTACAAGTTCCTGTTATTGGTGGTCACTCAGGTACCACAATTGTTCCCCTCTTTTCTCAGGTCAAGGGTCTTAATCTTAATGATGAAGAGCTTAAAGCTCTCACTCACCGTGTTCAATTTGGTGGTGATGAGGTTGTCAAAGCTAAAGATGGCAAAGGCAGTGCCACCCTGTCTATGGCTTTCGCTGGAGCCAGATTCACCTTCAGCCTCCTTGAAGCTCTTTCAGGAAAGAAAAACATCATTGAGCCAGCCTTTGTTGAAAGCCCTCTATTTGCCAAAGATGGAGTAACTTTCTTTGCAACCAATGTTGAATTAGGAAATGAAGGTGTTGAAAAGATCCATGAGATTGGAGAAGTTACTGCCTTTGAACAAGGACTCATTGGTGAAGCTGTTTCCCAGCTCAAAGGAAATATCACCAAAGGTGTAAAGTTTGCTCAGACTAGCTAAGTTTTACATAATTAAACTTCTACTAGAGTCCCTCATCATCCTATGTATGATGTTTAAATTTTAAGGCCTTATTTTAGAAGTTTTGTGCAGCTGGTTTGCCTTAAGAATGAATATTTAAGTATTTTTGTACTCATTCAATGTTATGCTTAGGGCTAGACCACCTGTCTGCCAGTATTTTCTCAATTATTGTTTTGGTTAAATTATTTGCTTAATTTAATTGAAGTCACTTAAAGAGTCTGATAGTGAGCTAATAGTAGACTGTCTTATTTTTATCTAATTTTGCCTCTTTTATACATTTTTTATAACAAAAAATATTGGCTTTACTAACTTTTGGAGCAAATTCAGTTAGGAAATTGTATAATGCATCTTAGGTTCTTAGAATTTGTGGAGTTTAGCTCTAAAATCTTAAAATCCAAGTTCCTACATTTTCCTTTTGAATATGTAAGTAAATCTCACCTGCAAAAGCCACCACTTTAGTGTGATTTTCTTAAAATACTCCAAAGCACTTGCTTGAGTATCATTGTTGAGTAGTAAGTAGTAACCTTTTCTTATTGAAATGTGCAAATAAGTTGTAAATTTTATAAGTACTGCTTAGGATTGTATATTTTTAACTGCTGACTTAATTATTTATGTGTGACTATGTTTAATTTCTTCATTGCAAACAGCCCTAGCTTACTTTTCCTTGATATACTTATAAAAAACATTATGCATTAGTCTGCACAGTTGTAAAAATTAACAAAATAAACGAAGCCTAAAATAAAATACAAGTTGTCACAACATCTTTGATTACTCCCTCTTGGGAAAGCAATTCCCAGAGTAACTCCCTGAATGATTCCCCGACTAATCATTAAGTTGGTGGCACACTTATCATTTGCTTATCTATTATAGGGATCAAACATTTTGAGCCCTAATAGGAGCACTACTTGGACAAGCCTCATGACTGCCATGACGTACATGGTTGACATGTGGCTTCTAATGATACTATATAATACTCCAAACTCATATCCAATAAAGTATCATTCTCTTCTTAATTTTCCCTTTATCTTGTTTATTATACTTCCCAGAAGTATATACTCAACAGTGGTAGTACAGGTAGGTTATTTACACCTACACAACTTAAAAAAATTCCTCTAAAGAAAAGAACCCAGCAGATGGCACTTCTCACTGGCTGGAGACAATACAAAGAAGGTCAGGATGTCCCTACAGGATTCAGTCTTCAACAATATCCTTGTACCAACCAAACAGTACAACTTCCTCAGCACACAAAGAGTCCTGAATCTGCCTCCAGTTCCTGAAGCAACCAAAATAACCATCATCTTCTTTCAACGCCTATGCTCAGCACAAATTGGGATGTTCACAGGATCACGCCAGGAAAACACCAAGCTCTGGATCAATAGCACCCAAAGCAAATTTACACAAGTGGACTACCCACGCAGACTCTGGGCAAGCAAAGCTGCCCTTCATGTCACAGGAACTGCATCACGTTTTGTAAGCAAATGGCTTGAACAACACTCTGACCAAAAAGAAAACTGGGAAATGTTTAAAGCCACCTTTCTGGAAAAATTTGCCATAAATGACTCTGACGTTGTGATCATGACAGAACTCAGAACCTTTAAAATGACAGAAACTATTGAGGAGTACATTGTAGCCTATAAAGACATACATGATCAAGCTCACGGCACCATAAACTTCAATGAGACTGGACCACAACTGGACTTCTACAATGGTCTCCCCATGCACATCATACATCAGTCTGACATGAGTTGTTGCAAAAACTTCCAAGTTGTATTTTTGAAAGAGAAACAAGCTGTACAAAAATCTGACAACCTTCATGTAACCAACAAGCAAAAGAAGAGTCTCACAGCAAATAAAGACCCTTGGCCTAACAAGAAGAACAACTGAGCTAATAACCCTCATCCTTGAGGCAGAAATTGTATCACTCAAGTAAAGTAAGTGAGTACTGATAAAGCCATCAAGGAGGAAAAAACTCAGAGGAGTGCTTAGGCAAGCTGCCCTCCCTCACTTTGCAAGACTTGTACAGGGACCAAGATGTGGACTCAATTATCATGATTCAAGTACTCTCCAGTAATCCTCCACTGTTTGCCGCCCAAACAGGAAACAAACCCCTCACTTATCCTTTCTGCTTCCGCAGATATCAGGGCACAGCACTATTTGATACTGGAGCGGATCAATATCTTGTCAACAAAAGATTTTCCAACCTCATGAAACTACCCATAGTCTAAAGTAATGTCAAGAGAGTTATCATGTCAGATAACAGGAGCACATCAGTCATCAGAGAGGAAAACTCTTTCAGACCCAAATAGGGGATGTACAGACTATCCTTAGTGGTCTAATCATACCAATCCCCAAGTACAATTTTGTACTTGGTCTGGATTGGATGAGAAAGGCTAAGCCTCATATTGACTGGGATAGTGTTACCCTCACCATATAACAAGGAGAGGTGCACCATCATGTGTATCCAACCCACCTTGACATACTTATGAGAGACCATGTATTTGTGAAAATCATAGTAACAGAGGAAGAAAAGAACCCTAGAAAGATCAATTGAAACACCTGTACATATGAGATAATTCACTTTAAAAATGTAGAGACCTCTCTCAAACAAGAACCAATCTGATAACAGCTAATCCAAGAATTTTCTTCCATTTTCCAAGAAAAGTTACCAGTACTGCTGCCTGCCTGGGAATCTAGTATGAAATCAACCTCAAAGAGAGTGTGGCAAAAGCACGCCCTATCTACCACCTAACACAACAAGAGGACAACACACTAAAGGCCTACCTAGATGAGGCCCTTGAAAAATGGGCTCATAAGTCCCTCCAAATCTCTTTTTGGCGCAGCTATCTTTTTTGTAGCAAAGAAAAATGAATAACTTTGCCTGGTCACAGACTACAGGGCGCTTGAAAAAGTCACAATTAAGAACAGGTATCCCCTGCTCCTGATTGATGACCTTTTTGAAGCCCTTGAGGGGTCCCAATTCTTCACAAAAATTTACTTAACAGCAGGATATCACCAAATCTGCGTGAATCCTGAATAGATCCCAAAGACCACGCTCAGAACCAAATACAGATTCTTTGAATGTGTTGCTCTCAATTTTGGTATGGCACACCCTAGCACCTTTGTGACTTTCATGAACAAGGTTTTCAAAGAACACATCAGGAAGCAAGCAATCATCTACCTGGACAACATAATCATTTACAGTCCTAACCTGGAGCAACACTGAAAAGACGTCTGCCTGGTCCTCTGCACCCTTGAAGAGAACCAATTGGTTGCAAAACTGTCAAAGTGTGAATTCTTCTTGACAGAACTTCCATTCCTAGGAAACATTATCAGTAAGGAAGGAATTAGGCCAGACCCAGAAAAGATACATCCCATAACCAACATGCCAGCACCACAGAATAAGAGTGAACTTTGTACATTCCTAGGCATGGTGGCCTATGTTAAGAGATTCATCCCTGATTGGGGTGCCTTGACTTCCCCTTATCTTCAATCACTGGCAAGACAAAAAAAATTGTATGGACACAGTTAAGAGACCAGCATTTCTGACAGTTAAAATAACACATGGTCACTGCCCCTATCTTGCAACATCCAAATTGTCAAGTAGTGTACAAGTTAGAAACTAAATCCTCCAATTACACAATAGAAGGAGTACTCTGAATTTAAACTGCAGAAAATGACTTCTTTCCTGTAGCATATGAATCAAGAAAGCTGTCTGACAGTGAGAAAAGATACCCAATACATGACAAAAACTGATAGCTATCATCCACTGTCTAATCAAATGGCAATGCTATCTGGAAGATGAACAGATATTAAAAGTGCTAAACAACCACAAGTCATTGGTATTCTTTAAGAATCAACAACACCTATCTAGACAACAAGCTGGATGAATGAGCCTCATACAGAGGTACCCCATGATAATTGAATACAAACCAGGCAAGGAGATGATTACCGCAGATTCCCTGTCAAGGCTATACTGTAAACACCTCTATGCACTAATAGAGACCCAATTGACCCATGTTAATAATGGGAAATATCCAAGAGGGGTTCTTATCTGTTACACCAATGAACATCCAAGAAAAAGTTTTCAGGAACAAACACCTGTTCAAAAACGTATATGGCACTCTACACCGCATATTACCAAATGGCAATACTGTACCCTACACCCCGTGACAACTGTGGTAAAATTGACTCCCTGGTGCTTGAAGCTATAGTAAAGTGAGAATTCAGCCTTTTCCCTGATTGACAACTGGAAATTGACACTTTTTTAATTAACAGATCTTGATGTACTGAAAACTTTTAATATAAAAAGTTAAACTATACAACTATGGTATACTAAAATGACCCCATAGCTCAAAATTTAATAAAAAAGTGTATTTAATAATATGAATAAAGAGAAAAAAGCAAATATTTCTAAGTTTACTATGTAATTTACACTCTTTATTATAAAAATATTTTTGATTACCATAAAAGTTAAAACTTTCAATGAACCAAAAATAAACAAAAACACAACAATATAAGTTAATCAAAATATGAAGAAATATTAAAGTTTATTTGATATAGTTCATATAAGTAAAAATGTGAATATTTTATGTTTTACTAGTAAATTAACAAAAATTAAGATATTTCAATCACTTTTAACTATAACTGTTAATCTCAAACTTACCATATATAAATAAAATAATCAGTGCCATCCAATCAAAACTAAAAATAGAAAAATTAAAGCTAAAAACTAATTGATCAAAACTAAAAAGTAAAAATTAAAGCTAAAAAGTTAAAGTTAAAACCATAGAAGCAACCAAGCAAGTTTACTCTTCACCATTCTTCCCCCTTTTCATTTTAGCCCCTTTCAGGAGGGTAGTGGCAATAATCTCAAGCTGCTGCTTAAGCTCAGAGGCCTTGTATTTGTGCTTAGCCGCACCATGGATAGCCTTGATGAAGAGGGTGGATCAGGTGGTAGGCTTGGTGGGGGGATGCGGTTGGCAAGATCTCTGAGCTTGGAGATGGCTTTTTCATGCTCATGCTTCAGGAGGGAGAAGAACTTGTTAAACTTTTGGTGAAGCCCAGATTTGGCCTTAAGATGTTTGTGATAAGCCTCTAGAGCCAAAGTAGTCTTCAGCTCCCTGTTGATGGCCACCCAGTAAACATTCCAACTGGCCTTGGCGCATGCCTTGCCTTGCCTCTGTGTGACAACCTTCCCAATCCACTGGGGCTCAAAGTACTCAAGGAAAGGCTTGAACTCCAGATGGTTTACTATGTAAGGATCCTTTGAGAGAACCTCAAACCCCTGCACAATGTACTCTGGCTTTAAAAAAGCAAGGCACTTAATTGTGCAAGCACAAATTTGCAGGTGTCTGAAGTGTTCCTCCGGCTCAACCTACTAAGCTTGGCAAGGGCCTGAACATTGCAAGCAACTTCTTGGCAGAAGTGGAAGTGGCACCCCTGCACCTTCCTGCTAAACAGCTTCTCAAATGCATTGAACTGAGAAGGCTCAAAGTCCATTATGTACATGTGAGGTCCTAGAGCTCTGAGCCTTACCTTTTCCTCTGAGTCCAGGGTGGCCTGGTCCTTGTCAGTGGCAGGAGGGTTGGCGCGGGTGTGGGGGGGTCTTTTTGGCATCACTGTTTTTGTTGGGGGGAAGGAGGGAAATTGCTCTGCAAAGAATTGAGAACACACAGGTGTAAATGGCCTTGGTGGTCCCAGGGAGAAGAAAGAAAGCAAGTGGAATCACCAGGATATCAATCTGGGCATGAATCATCCAGAGCTGTTTGAAAATCCAGGGGCAAGTGGCAAAGGTACCATAAACTAGCCAGGTTGAAGCCCTTTTCAACTTTAGCAGGTTCTGCTGAGTTGCGTAGCAGAATTATACAGTCTTTAGTGCTGGGCCCATTGTTGTGAAGGAGGAAGCGCTCCCCACTTGGAAGCTGCTTGAGCTTGTGGGTGAGAGTAAGCTCTGATTGACGTCTGAGGCCTTGGTGTGGCAACCAAGTTTCTAGACTTGACTGCTAACGTATCTTACAATACACAGGGGGCGCTCAATTAGTTGTCCCTTGACGTATCTAACAACATGAACTAATCTGATGACAATATCAAATGGTGAGTACTTCATCCTAATTAGGGGCGCTAACAATTTGACTTGCTGATCCACGCACAAGTTATTCCTTGGCTTTGAACCTTACATGGAACTTCCCACCATGCCACCCCCGTGTGGCCTTGTGGCTTTCCCCATATGGTATATTAATCACAATATTTTACAATAAATGATACCTTATTCTTATTATTATGTTCTTTTTATTGGACTGTTGTCTTCCCCAATTCCAAATACTGAATCCTCATTGGTTCAGTTGCAACAGTGGTAGCAGAAGTAGGTTGACAACCTACCTAAAACAAAATTTCCCCAAGAAAGGACAGAGTACGGGCCATATGGCTACTCCCCAACAAGAGACCTTCCTGCCAATCCCCAAAGGGGACATCCCTGACGGGTACATCATCTATCAAGACCAGTTAGTTCTCACCAGCATGTACAATTGGTTCCGCCTCAGGCAGCGTGACGCCAGCATCACTCCACCCCAGTCAGACCTGTCTCAGCGCATGCTCAACCTTCAGCTAGAATCCTTTGCTGGTGGCGCCAAAGGAGCCAACATTGTCAGTTGGCTCCAATCCACTGAAACCTGCCTCCGCATCTGTCAGGTTCCTGAGCCCATGTGGGTTGCCACTGCGTCTGGACGCCTCACAGGGCCTGTCGCTGTGTGGTTCACCAACTGGGCCAGTCAAGAACTTGACGTTACCTGGGCGGCATTCCAAGACACTGCCAAGTCCTGCTACAGCAAAACCTTTCCTTCATTGTTGTGGGAACTCCTCTTCTAGCAATCAAACAAACTGGTTCTGTTCCTGAGTACCTTGCTTCCTGGTAACAAGCTCTTGCTGCCACCCCCAAAGCTATGACTGACGTAAATGAAATGCTACTCACTCTCATTGTCAATGGGTTAAAACCCCATATCTGCAAGTGGGTCCCTGTAGGGCGCTGCACCACCATCAATGACTGCTACAAGGCTATTGTGGAGGCTAACAACCAGGCCTCAATGGTCTTCTGCCGTAACAGTGATGCTCCATCCCAACCACGTACCACACCTGGCAGTGGCCACAATCAAGTAGGCCGCCGCCAGCCTTGTCAGCAGGATAATGGGACTAAACGCCCCCGTAGGGGGAGCTTCAGCTAGCGCAGATCAAGGATCAGGGAAAAGCCTGGGGGTTTTAGCAACAAGAGGCTTTCAACCCCACCTGACCCATCCTCTCAATCCCTGCTCGCAAAAAATCCCTGCAACTACAACATTCATGAAGTCAAAACCCTGGACATCTTTCAAGTCCACAGTGACAACCCCGTATTACAAGCAAGTCACTCCTCAAATAAAGTAACACACTTGTCCTATTCCTTCTGTTTCCGTGGGAACACCCACAAATTACTGGTAGATACCAGGGCCAACCACACTATGGTGGACCAGGCGTTTGCCGACTCTCAACAACTGGACTGGGTGCTCAGCAGGTTCAAAGCAGTACAAGTAGCTGACTCCCTCAGAGTTGCAATCACCCATGAGATAGTACCCTTCTCTGTGAGAATGGGGAACATCCAGGTTAAACTCTCTGGGCCAATCATGGCAGGGCTCAGCCACAACATAATTGCTGGCCTCAACTGGCTTCAGCACAACTGTCCCTACATCAATTGTGATACCTCTGTCATCAACCTAAACAGAAATGGGGTGGGGTTCCAGATTTACCCTGTGGAAATGAGCAAGTTACTCCATGATACTGTGTTTGTCAGAATTACAGAGATAGGCTTGTACAATTTCAAGGGGGGAAACTAGACTTTAATCAATGCTCAGTCAAAGTTATCTGCGCTGAATTATCTGCGGTCCCTCCCTTGACCTCCTCACTACCACCAGAGCTTGCTGCACTCCTCGAGGAGTACAAGAATGTATTCAGTGAGACACTTGAGCAAATACTGCCTCCCCAGGAGATCTAGCACGCTGTACAACTTCAAGGATTGTTACTGTTGCGCTGGGAGTATGGGGGCAACTCATTTCTGTAATAGGGCGCAGGGTACTTGGCTTGAATACTATCATATGTGAGGATATGATTATTATTGTGGCAAAGAACGTATAGGAAGAGAAATCAATAATTACTTTAGAGGTTTGGCTTCTGATCACACAGAAGTACTTGTAATAAGTCAAAAAGTATTTTATTATTATTAGGGGAAAAGATTTTTACCCTCTTGGGGAGCGTCTTCCTGGGCTGTTGGCAATATCTTCTAGGACATTCCAACATGCACTTATTTTGGATAATTAGTGATCTAGGTTAGGTTATTTCAAACATGCCAACCAATGTGATTTAATTGCTTCATCCAGCACAGGTGATCCTAGCTGGCGTGGGGGTTTGGTATTTTTTGAGGCCATTCATACTGCCTAATTTGTGTCCTTGCATTGACTGCTTAGAAATACAGTTAATTTAGGAAATCTGAGATTAAGGGGAATTAAACCTAGCGCCTTGGCGCTTGATGTAAAAGTTAAGCAGCACCTTGGCGCCTGCAATATTTGCCAGGTGGCGCTTGACGTAAAAGTAGTTTGGCGCTTTGGCGCCTAATCCAATTGCTAGGCGGCACTTGTGTATTTTTAAAGTGCCGCAGCAGCAAATCATGTATCATTTAATTGCCGTGGTGACACTTATCATTGGCTAGTTTAAGGCTCAGGTCAGCAGACTACTGCTGATCCAATATGCATATAATTTATACTACCGATTTATGTAATTTGGCAGCTGCAATTCATATCTGCAAGCTCTGTCATAATTAGTATCATTGTTTTTTATACTACCAATTTATATAATTTGGCTGCTGCAGTTCATATCCACAAGCTCTGTCATAATTAACATCATTGCTTGGTCAAAATTCCCAACATATCCCCCCACTTGACCAAGCACTACTTCCTTTCTTTCCAAGATGAACCCCACTGATAACAGCAGCAACAAACGCCAAAACATGCGCCAAGCATACAACGCCATGATGGCAACCATGGGTGAGACAAAGCAAAATGCCTTCTGTAAGATTCCCTGCTCCGTGAGGATTGCCTTCCTCAACCGTCTTTGCTCCAGCAAGGATCAATTCTGCAAGCAGGACTGCACCACCATTGTGGCTGGCTCCACCCTTAATTCAGCTCCCAGTTCCAATGCTGGTGACCTCTTTGAGGAGGATTCCCTATTTGCCAAGACTCCTCCTGCCCCCAGTGCGCCTCTTGTTGTTGGTCCTTCTGGCGCCTCACGCCCATTTATGCAGCGCTTGCCTTCCTCTGGTGAGCCTCCAGCCACCCCCTCTTCAATGCTTTGTGCTTGTTGCAACTTGGACGAGGTCCCCATGAACTACCCCAATCTGTTGAGCAAGTTTGGGGTTTTCCACCACAAAGAAACCATGTTCAGTTTTGTGCAGGCTATGCACTCTGACGAGGACGCCATGTCCCCTATCTGTGCTGGTGAGCTCTATCATGGCCGGTACAATGCCTCCTGCTTGGCTGCTGAGGTGCGCCTTGGCCTTCAGTCCACTTCCTTGGCGCCTGACCAGATTTCTGCCCAACACACCCACACTATTGATATTTGAAACAAGTATATAGATGAGGTGGCTCAGATTTGATCTCTTGAGCTTGCTGCTGACCCAGCGTTCCATCAAACTCTGGACCTTCCTGTCCAGGCCAACGCCAGTTGGTGCTTCTCAGTCACTTTCAAGGCGTTCCTTTCAGAGGTGAGTACTGGCAACGCCAGCCTCTATCTTCCCTTGGCTGCCGCTGCATGCCACTTCATGTGGTACACCCCTGATAGTTACCAGCCTGGCCAGCCAGGGTATGCTGGTTGTTGTCTGGAGCACTATTATGCTCTGGCCTATCAGCTCTGGGTTCCATTGCCGCTAGCCTACTCCTATATGGAGGACGCCCTGATGGACTGCCTGTCAATTGGGGCTGCGTTTTCTGCTTGTGGTGGTTGGGGTTGCCTTGTGCCCGTGAGCCAGCTCCGCCTTCTGCTCTGTAACTGGACCTCCATATCACGGAACTCTCAGTTGGCCTGGTCTCAGATGCTGGTTATCTTGGCGCATGTGCGCCAGCGCCTTGACAACAACTGCTACCTTTCCCTGCCCACAAGCGTCCAGTGGTGAATCTCCAGCGTCCTACTAAGCATCCTTGTCGCTTGGACCCCTCCCACAGTACTCGTGATTAAACTGCTCATCATGCTTGCCAGTATTTTCCTTTTGTATTATGCATTAGTGTTTTAATTTTTCTCTTCCTCTTTATTATTTTTTATTTTATTTTTATCTTTTTATTTAATGTATTGGGTTGTTTAGTATTTTTTCCCTCCTTTAGTTCTAATTGTCTTTATTTGGTATCTTTTTGTTTTAGTCAGCTTGATTTCAATCTTTTCAATCTTTTCTTTATGGTATTCTTGTAATCTTTTTTCATTATTTATTTTTCCTCATTCTTTATGTCTATTTTATATGTGATATTGTTTTATTCATGTATATCTATATTTTTTAATTGTTTTCTTTTATCTTTTATTCATTTTATTTCAGTCTTTCCTGTTAAAGTTTCTCAAGGATTTGGCGTGTACTTGGTTAACTAGGCGTTCATCCTTCACATCATTAATAGTGTAGGCGTCTGTGGACACCTTATTAATGATATTGAAGGGTTCTATCCAGATGGCTGCCAACTTGTGAGCGCAGCCATTGCCATGTGTATTATGGAACAGCACCCAGTCTCCTACGGCAAATCTGGGCAGGTCAAATTGCTTCCTGTTGTCCCTTTCACAGTCTCTTATCTTCTTAGCCAGTGAGTTAGAATATGCCTCTGACTGTAGCTGTATGAGAGTGCAAGCTAGACGTTCCTGGTATATGTACAGAGATTGAAGCCCTTGTTCTCCTATGCATGAGTACAAGATTGGAGGTAATGCAGGGTGTCTCCCATAAAGTAGTTGGAATGGCAACTTCCCTGTTGCTGAGTGTACATCAATATTATAAGCAAACATGGCTGCAGGCAAGAACATGTTCTATTCTGCCACTCTATCAGCTACCAGCTTCCGCAGGATACTTATAAGGGTACCATTTACTCTCTCAACCATCCCATTTGACTCAGGGTGGTATGGCTAGGAGAATACACCTCTGATACCCACGAGTTCATTTAGTTTGGTTAACACATGGGATGAGAAGTTTGTACCATTGTCAGTGAGTATGACTTGTGGACAGCCATGTCTTAGTATAATGTTCTCTATGACAAAATTAGCAGTGATGCCTGCCCCCAGGTCCCTTACTGCCTTAGTCTCTACCCACTTTGTCAAGTGGTTGATGGCAACTATGATGTATTTTTTATGATAGTTGCTAACAGGTAATGGTCCAACTACATCAATAGATATGGTGTACCAGGCAAAGTTAGGGCGTGCCAGTTGATAGGATGTCATCTTCTTGAATGGTCTCTCTCCTTGGCATTCCTTACAACAGCTAAGCATCTCATGTACATCAAACACCATTGCTTCCCAAAAATATGCTGTTTTGAGTTGGGCCAGTGTCTTGCGGAAAGCCCCATGACCTACTGCCTTGTGGGCACATACAATGAGGTTGGTTTGTTCTGAGAGTTGGGGCATCACTATTATCCCTTCAATTGTCTTCTTAAAGATTCTACCATTCTTGATCTTGGTGTCCTCAAGAAGGTGTTGTAGGATCTTCTGAACCTCAGGAGGCTCATCTTTGAATTGGCTGTTAAGCATTTTGTTGTATAAGAGATCTGAGATGTCTGCTAGGTGGGCTACTGTGGGGAGTTGCAATAGGCCATCTGCATTCTGATGCTTAGCTCCTTCTCAATGGGGGATCTTGAAGTTGTAGGCCTGAAGTTTAAGTGCCCAGTGTGCCAAGTGCCTTTCTGGTTCCTTTAGGTTTTGTAGCCAATGTAGTGATGCATGGTCTATGATTACTTTAAAGTGTACCCCATGTAAGTATACTCAAAATTGTTTGTATGTGTATATCACTGCCAAACATTCACGTTCTGTTACTGTGTAGTTGCACTCATGGATATTGAGAGTACAGCTACAATAGGCAACAGGGTGTTCCTTGCCTTTTGTGTCAATTTGTGATAGCACACCGCCAATAGCAGTTAAGGAAGCATCTGTGTGTACAATGAATTCTTGACTGAAGTTGGGGTATCAAAGGATGGGTTGATCCATGAGGCTGAGGTGGAGTATGTCAAACACCTTCTGGCATGCCAGTGTCCATTCAAATTGAACGTCGCTCTTCAAGAGATGGAAGAGAGCCTCCCCCTTCCTGGAGAAGTCCTTTACAAAGCAATAGTAGTATCCAATCATCCCAAAGAATACTTGCACATCGCGCTTGTTGGTGAGGACCTTCATTTTTTTGATGGTCTCAATCTTGGCAGGCTGGGGGCGAAGTCCATGTACATCCACTACAAATCCAAGGTACTCAAGCTGATCCTTGAAAAAGTCACATTTCCAAGGCTTAATCTTCAGGTTGGCTGCCGCAAGACAACAAAAGACCTCTTCCAAGTGCTCCAAGTGTTCAGTGAATGTGCAAGAAAACACATTGATGTTGTCCAGGTAAACCAGTACACAACTCAAGTTAAGGTTGTGAAGCATATTGTCCATAGCCTGCTGGAACGTGGCTGGTGCGTTGCACAGTCCTTGAGGCATGCAGGTGGGTTGGTATAGCCCTTGGATGGTGATGATTGTGCACTTCTCCTTTTCTTCAGGTGGGAGTTCAATCTTCCAGTAGCCTGAGATTAGGTCCATAGAAGAGAATAATTTTGGCCACCCAGGGAATCAAGAGCATTGTCAATGCGCGGAAGTGGGTAAGAATCCTTCTTTGTGATGTTGTTCAATTTCTGGTAATCCATCACAACACAGTTGGTCCCGTCCTTCTTTTTCACTATCAGCACTGGAGATGACCAAGGGCTCTTGGATGGTATCAACAATCCCAACTGTACCAGCTTCTCAATCTCTTCACCCACAGTGGTGTCAGCTGCACGTGAGCGTCTGATAGGGCAGAGTTAGATGTACTGTTTGTCTCCTGTGTCAATGTAGTGAAGAGTGTTCTTGGTGCATCCCAGATTGAAGTCATCCTCTGCAAATATGGATTTATATTTATCAAAAAGGGCCATGGCTGCATCCTGTTGTTCTGTGGATAACCCAGCTAATTTTTCTCTGGGAATTACAGCGCCAACTAGGGAAGGCTGACTGTCAGAGGAGCCTAACCCAAACTCCTCCAGAGTACAAAAGTTGTGTATCCCAGTAACCTCTTTGACTGGTATGAGGTGTAGGTAGGCTACTACCTGGTGTCTTTGAACTTAAATTGGGCTTTGAGTGAGATTTGCCAAGAGCACTATGACAGCGCCAAGCCCTGGTAAGATGAGACCTGGAGCCACTAAGGCTTCCAGGCAGGAGCAATTGCGGGGTGATTGTAGCTCACCACACAGTCCCTGGGGAATATCAATATCTAGGCCAGTCTCAACCAGTACTTGGTGGCCAGCCAGAATCTCAATAGGTAGGTCCGCGCAAAGCGGTAGCCCTTTGTATTCCTCCAGTTGGTTAGGTAGAGGCCTGAACTTACGGCTTAACTTCTGGTACTGGATGGGTAACACTCCATTCTTGTATGCCAGATTGACACTAGACATGGTCTTGTAGATGCCAGTATCCTTGTTGTGGCAGTAATACAGTGGGATGGTCTGGCCTAAGATTTCAAAGGTATCAGCAGCTAGATCAGTTCTGACCCTGTATTGCCTCATGAACAAGGTGCCAATCAGGATATCATAACTGTCATTTGGCAAGACAATGGCAGAAGCCAATACTGCAAGAGAGCCAAAACGCAAGGGTAAGGTGCTGTATGCCCCTTGCGCAGTGGTAACTGTCAGTCCAGCAGTACCATATTGCTTCTGGTGGTCAATGTTTGGAGCTAGTCTCAAGAATTTAACCAGGCATGTGGAGACAATATTAATAGGAGCCCCTGTGTCAATAATGGCTTGTACTTTGATTTTTTTCACAAATATATCTGCATAAGTACATTCAGAGTAGGAGGAACTTATTTTGTTTACTAAGTGTATGTCAAGATCATCCACCATGGACAGGAGCTTGAGGATGCTGCCACACAACTCAGGGTGGTGAGCTTTCATGATGTCCATGGGTATGGCAACGTTTACCCCCTTCAAATGTGAGGTGTCAGTAGAAGGGCCAGGACCTTAATTGGGGGCTTTGTCTAGCAATTGGCGGGCGTAAGGTTTAGAAATAACCACTTGGACTTCACCTTTGGCCTTTTCTTGACTGCGTGTTTGCACTACATGGACGTCCTCAACAATAACACAATGTAGGGCATTGGCTGAGTAGCCAACGTCTGAGACAAATAGCTCTGCCTTATCTGGGGAGTGGTCAGCACCGTAGAATGGTGCTGCTGGCCCTTCCAGAGCTTGTGGTAGACAGTCAGGCAGAACGGTGGGGACATTGGTGGGGTTGTTCATAGTGGTGTGAGAGAGTCCTGTCTCTACTCCACTTGGTCTTTTCCCTGGATAGTAATGTCCTGAGGGGGAAGTACATGAACACCTGATTTAGAAGTGAAGGAGTTGGCGTAGTGGCCCTTGCAATTACAGCAATGGCAAGTAACCTTGGACATGTTGGCCTTAGAAGCAAAGTACTCACTTCCTTCTGTACAGGCAGGAGGAGTGGGTAAGGGTCTAGGCTTAACCAAGGCGTTGGGAGGCCCAAAGGTATCCCCACACTGACAAAGGTATCACACCATGCCATCAATAGAACAGTTGTCTTGGAACACCGGCATTAAAGTACAATACAATGCCTCATAAGGTTTGACAGCAGAGCGTAGGGCTATGTGTGCATCATGCACGGTAAGAGATCCAGAGCCAGTAAGGACCTATGCCTCCAAGTAGAATTGGTCTGCAAAGTTGGCTATGGATTCGTCCTTTTGGAATTGGATTGTCAAGAACTTGTTCTTTTGTTCTGTAACTCTGGCTATACTTCCAAATTTGTATAGCAAAGCTTGTTTAGCCGCGGTGTAGGACCAGTTGTTCTGCAGCATGTGAGGTATGATGAGGTCAGTGCTAGCAGCGTCAAGCTGGTTCAGGAGTGTGGTTGCCTTGTCCTGATTGTTAGCACTATACATCAACATTTTGAAGTGTCTGATGAATGTATGGACGTTCCCCTTTGGGTCAAACTTGGGGAGGTTCATTGGTTTGAACCTGGGTGCATTTTCATCTGTGTTCTGGCGTCTCAGAGGAGGAGGGGTGTCTTGTTGAGTACGCGCAAAGAAGTTCTGTTGAGATGCTCCTGCAGAAGACTCTGAACAGTTAGGGCAAGGAGTTTCTTCTGGGGTAGGAGGGACCACAAACACAGGTGGCAAGCTTTGTTGTCCCAAGGAGAATGAGATGGCATCATCCTTGTAGGCAGAGCTAGTTTGCTGACATAAAGTAGTGCTCTCTCCAGATCTGTTGTGAGGCACCTGAAAGGCAGAGAATTGCACTTGACTACAATGGCATCTTCCTTCTTGAACCTCTGATCTGACTTCAGCCAGTTGGGCTTCTAATTCGCTCATGGCTCCGCGGAGGCGGTCAATAAGGGAGCCACAACACACCATCCCCTCTCTGTATTCTTCTAGAGTGAACTCCTGCGTAGTAGTATGCTTGTTGGCTTCCCACACAGCGTTGCGTAGGTCTTGAATCTTGGTTCAGAGGGCTGCCTGCTGTTGTTTGTGTCTCTTGTTCACTTTGTTGATCTCTTGGAAGGCGTTGTTATTTAAGATGGTCAGGCTGTCAAGTTGGCGTCAAATCTCATCCATCTAAGGGACGCCTGTAGTGGTGCTTTAGGCTACAGGTGTCTGTCTGGCTAGGAGTAGTGCCTCCTCAGTCTCCTTACGGAACATGGCCAATTTCTCTTCCAATGCCATTTGTAGGTGGTCATCATATTTCACAAAGTTGTCCTTCAGTTTGACAATATCAGCCTCTGTAGTGTGGGCAAGGTCTTTAAGTCTACTGAGTTCTGACTGATTGGTCTGGAAGAGATCACTGAACTCCTTGTTTAGTGCCTCCAGTTTGGATTGTGTATCTGCCAGTTCAGACGTGCAGCAGCCTGTTTTCTCCAGGTAGGCTGCTTTGCAACAGGCGGCATCCTCCACATAATGTTTGACTGCCAGGATATGGCAAGCAACATCTCAACACCAAGTTTGCAAAGCTCCTCTCAAGTCTAGTATCTCACCCACAATGTTGGGCAGCTGGGTATTTAGATGCTCTAAGAGGGTGTTAAGATGCTGTGAGGTCTGTGCATGCTGGGTTTGTTTCTGATGGGCGTAGTTCTGAACTTCAGCAAAGCTGAGGTCCAGACAGTGGACCAAGGCTGCCTGGTATTCTTGTTAATGGTTGGAGTAGGCCACCAGATCTTGTACCTCCATATGATGGCGGGCCTGGACTCCTAACAAGTGATGGATTGCAGGGTGAACAAAGCTCTGGATGCAATTGCTAACCTGTTTGACGTTAGGAAGTCAATCTAAGCTTCCTACTTCTGAGTTAAGGAAGCTCCAGAAGGATGCCAATAGTTGTTGGGCGTCTGGGTGGCAGTGGAAAAGCAAGAACTCCACGCTGGCAGGTTCATGCGCCAGTTGGTAACCAGTGATCAGGTTTAAGGCCACATCAATAATGGTAGCCCGCTCCACTTCTATAGGTCAATCCAGTGAAACAATTGGTAGTTCAGCGCACTTGCTGTCAGGAATGATTGGTAGCTTGTTTACGTCAATAATTTCCTCTTCTTGACAGAACCAGCAATCCCTTTTGACGTCCTAGTTTTCATGGGGACGCCATCATAGAGCTCATGGAACCCAGTGAGCAGAGGAGGAGGGGATGCACTGTATTCTTCCACGGATGAGTACATGGGCCCCCTGTAGTGAGCACCATTTGTTGCGCTGGGAGTATGGGGGAAGCTCATTTCTGTAATAGGGCGCAGGGTACTTGGCTTGAATACTGTCATATGTGAGGATATGATTAGTATTGTGGCAGAAGAATGTATAGGAAGAGGAATCAATAATTACTTTAGAGGATTGGCTTCTGATCACGCAGAAGCACTTGTAATAAGTTGAAAAGTATTTTATTATTATTAGGGGAAAAGATTTTTACCCTCTTGGGGAGCGTCTTCCTGGGCTGTTGGCAATATCTTCTAGGACATTCCAACATGCACTTATTTTGGATAATTAGTGATCTAGGTTAGGTTATTTCAAACATGCCAACCAATGTGATTTAATTGCTTCATCCAGCACAGGTGATCCTAGCTGGTGTGGGGGTTTGGCATTTTTTGAGGCCATTCATACTGCCTAATTTGTGTCCTTGCATTGACTGCTTAGAAATACAGTTAATTTAGGAAATCTGAGATTAAGGGGAATTGAACCTAGCGCCTTGGCGCTTGATGTAAAAGTAAGGCGGCTCTTTGGCGCCTGTAATATTTGCCAGGCGGCACCGCAGCGCTTGCAATAATTTTCAGTTGGCGGGGCAGCGCTTGACGTAAAAGTAGTTTGGCGCTTAATCCAATTACTAGGCGGCGCTGCGGCGCTTGTGTATATTTTTAAGTGCCATGGCAGAAAATTATGTATTGTTTAATTGCCACGGCGGCACTTATCATTGGCTAATTTAATGCTCAGGTCAGCAGATTATTGCTAATTTAATTATGCATATAATTTATACTACTAATTTGTATAATTTGGCTGCTGCAGTTCATATCCGCAAGCTCTGTCATAATTAGCATCATTGCTTGGTCAAAATTCCCAACAGTTACCTAAAGCATAACCATTATACCGTCTTACACCAAAGGAAAATGAGACCCTCCGCCAGCACCTTGTGAATGCGCTTGATAAGGGCTTCATTTGCCCCTTGCTCTCTCCATATGGGGCGGCTCTATTCTTTGTAGCTAAGAAAGACAGGTCCCTTTGCCTGGTTACAGACTACCGCGCCCTAAATGAGGTGACAGTTAAGAACAAGTACCCTCTGCTGCTGATTGACAGCCTGTTTGATACACTCACAGGTGCAAAGGTCTTTAGCAAGATTGATCTCACTGCGGGGTACAACCAGGTCCGCATTGCACCAGGGGATGAGGCAAAAACTGCCTTCTGCACGCGCTACAGGTTGTTTGAGTGTTGTGTCATGAACTTTGGAATGACCAACACTCCTTCTACCTTTGCCATGTTGATGAACAAAGCATTGGAGGAACTGATTGGAAAGTGTGTGGTTATGTACCTCAACAACATTATTGTCTTCAGTCAAGATCAAGCCACACACCTCCAACACCTCTGTGCTGTCCTTGACATCCTTTGGAAAAACCAGCTAAAAGCTAAACCCTCCAAATGCAAGTTTCTCAAATCAGAGCTGCTATTCCTTGGGCACACCATCTCTGCCCAAGGGATAAAGCCCAACCCTGCCAAAATTAAGGCAATCACCAGCATGCTGCCCCCCACTGATGTGGGCCAGGTGCAGACATTCTTAGGCATGGTTGCCTACGTGCGCAAGTTCATTCCCAATTGCGGGGAACTAATTGCACCTCTCACTGAGCTCCTCAATACCAAACAGCGCTTCCATTAGACCCCTGTCAGAGATCAAGCCTTTGAGACGTTGAAACAAAGGCTCACAACAGCACCAGTACTGCAGTTCCCCACTCAAAACTGTCAGTACAAACTCAAGACTGATGCCTCTGACAGGGCCATAGGGGACGTGCTAAGGGTAGAAACTGATAATGGTGTCTTACTCCCCGTGGCATATGAGTCCAGGAAACTTACTGACTCAGAACAACGCTACCCCATCCATGATAAAGAATTGGCAGCCATTGTACATTGCATCAAGAAGTGGCACTGTTACCTGGAAGATGCTACCTTCCCACCCTGTGTTCTAACGGACCACAAGTTACTTCAGTACTTCAACACACAATCCCACTTGACACACTGCCAAACAGGATGGGTTGAGCGTCTATCCCCTTACCAGTTGTGCATTGAGTACAAGCCTGGAAAGGAACTTTTCACAGCTGACGCTCTTTTGCAACTCTATGTAGTGTCCATCACTGGAGACAATAGTTTGGATCCCAATTGGCCCATGCTTTACCTCCTCCCTGAGGCAACTTGCTACAAGGGCCTTAACTCAGTAACCATCTCCAAGTTGAAGGACAACAAAAGTCAGTTCACCACTAATGCTGGTAACGTCTGCCGTCAGGCAGAGACTTATGAAAAGACGCCTTACATTACCACCACGCAGCAAGGGGACAAAATACTGCACTACCACCAAACTCTGGGTCACATCAGAGGGTGTAACCTCTTCAAGAGCATGAAACAGAAGGTTTGGTGGCCGCGCATGCGTCAACACATCTTGGACCTCCTTGAAATGTGCGTGTTGTGCAAAAAGAACACATCCAAATATACACCCCCAAGTCTGTCCTGCCCATCAAGGCCATGGAACCCTTCAAGCAGTGGGCCCTTGACATTGTGGGGGCACTTCCCAAAGACAGACAGGGAATAAGTACATTATCACTGGCATCAATTACTTCACTTGCTGGCCAGTGGCCTGGGCAGCAACCAACCACACTGCTATCACCATCACCTGCTTTATTGGCAAGGAAATTGTGGTCTTCTTTGGGCAACCCAAACGTCTCATCACAAATGGTGGCCCTGAACTTGTTGGGCATGTCATGAAGGCATACTGCGCCAAGAACGCACTCTAATGTATAGTTATGACCCCCTACCATCCTCAAGCCAATGGACACGTGGAATGGTTAAATGGCTCACTGGTTCAATTGTTTGCCAAGCTCTCACAAGAGCACCCTAACACCACATGGACTGAACACCTACCCACTGCTCTACTTATCTTGCAAGCAAGAATCAACAGGGGCACAGGGTTTAGTCCCAGCACCCTGGCCTTTGGGACGCCTGACAGTCTGACAGGGGTTGAACAGGGAAAGTCACTGTCCAAGGTTCATGACAAGCCTCCCTTAGTGACAACCCCATCCCTAGACCAATGGCGTGCCAAAGCCTGGGAAATTGAACACAAGCGGATTGCAGGAGGGACAAAGCACCTCAAAGCTAGATACACTGTGGGTGACCCCGTCTACACCCTAAATCCCAATTCTGCCAAGTTAGAACCCAACCACCTAGGGCCCTTCAAAATAGCTGCCGTCTATGACGATCACACTTATCAACTTGAAGATGCCCAAGGAAATACCAAGAAGCTTCACCATAATTGCTTGCGCCCCTGCCGCGCCATCCCCACACAAAAGCTGTTTGTGCAGACCTTCCCAGACCTTCTGCAGACTCCAGTCTTGGTGTCTGACAACAAGCAGGGGGCAAGGGGGGTGTTGCAACCAAGTTTCTAGACTTGCCTGCTAATGTATCTTACAATACACAGGGGGCACTTGATGAGTTGTCCCTCTGTCATATCTAACAACATGAACTAATCTGATGACAATATCAAATGGTGAGTACTTCATCCTAATTAGGGGCGCTAACAGTTTGACTTGCTGATCCCTGCACAAGTTATTCCTTGGCTTTGAACCTTACATGGAACTTCCCACCATGTTGCCCCCAATTGGCCTTGTGGCTTTCCCCATATGGTATATTAATCACAATATTCTACAATAAACAATACCTTATTCTTATTATTCTGTCCTTTCTATTGGACTGTTGTCTTCCCCAATTCCAAATACTGAATGCTCATTGGTTCAGTTGCAACATTGGGGAAAGGGGATTGGCAGAGGTCCTCTTGTTGTTGATGAACTTGACCAACTGCTCTTGAGTTGGCAACAACTGTAGATTGTTGGGCTTTAAATGCTGCAGGGCCTTTATGACCAGATCAGAAGCCCAGAGGCAAGAGGAGGTGGGGATTAATTGAACAAGGTACCACTTCAGCATCCTTGTGATCAGGTGATTGAGGGCTCACATGTGTGCTCCCCCTTCTCAGCAGTTACCTGCTCCCAGCCCTCAGTGTTCAGGCAGGCCCTGCAAGTCTTATCCTCATGTTGTAGCTGTGCTGTTTTAGCAGAGTTATAAGGGGAGAAATATTTAGAGACTAGATGATATTCTTTACTGAGAGATAGGTATTATATAGTCATTGTGAATCATGGATAACAGGAACATGATTGTGTTGATCACACGGTGGGATGGTGAAGGGGGTGGCTTGATCCTGGTAATGAGTCAAGCGCCAAAACGAGGTATCCACCATAAGGGATCATCATTTGTTCATGTTTTTAGATTTGGAAATTCACGTTGACTTCCTAGTCTGGCTCCAAGTGACTGGATAATCAGATTGCGGGTCACAAACCTGCTTACTCAAAACCTTGTTGGTGGGTCAAGCCTTCTGTTTCAACCCCCCCAACTGAAGGTTGGCCTCTTCTGGGGGCAGGTCATCAGGGAGGTTTTCAGGAGCCCAGGCACCATACTAGATTAACTGTTGTTCCATGGCGGGTAGGACAGTCTCACATTGTTTCTGTCTTGCCTTGCAGGGTCTCAGGCAATCATGGTGGAGGACCTTGTCTTGTTTATGTTTCTCAAGTCCTTGCACAAGGTAAGTGTTATTTTTGTTTACCTTTAAGATGATTGCTGAACCTACTTTCTTGGGTTATAGTTTACTTTTGTCAATGTTCATGACCCAAACTTCATCACCAACATTGTGTCTGTTTTGGATGGGGATGAATGTCTTTTGTAGAAGCTTGTTTTCTCTCTCTGTTTGATCACCATTGGCCTCTATGACCTGAGGATCTGAACGAGGGGGAACCTTGCTTGGAATTTCCAGCTTGGGTCCTGATAATGCTTGGATGATATTGGGCTGTGTGCCATATACCAACTCAAAAGGACTTTTCCTGTTGGATCTGTTCACACAAGTTTGGCACACAAGTAGTGCAGTCAGTAGCTGCTTATACCAGTCCTCAGGTCTCCTGGCGGCAAGCTTGGCCAAGGCTTGCACAAGGCTATCATTTAGCCACTCCACGTGTCCATTGGCCTGAGGGTGGTAAGGTGTTATCACAGTGTGTTTGACCCCATTCTTAGTGAGGTATACATTGGTATCTTCAGAGGTCAAATTCTTTGCCTCTGTTGATTATTAGGAGTTCTGGCTTTCCAAACTTGCTGATGATTTCTTTTCCTATGAATTACTGCACGTTGTTGCCAGTATGTGTCTTTACTGCTTGTACTACTGGCCATCATGTGGCAAAGTCTATTGAGGTAATGATGTACTTCTTCTCATTATGTTTCCCTGGCATGGGGCCTACAATGTCTAGGGCCCACATCTTGAAGGGTAGTTATGTGCAAAATGCTAGTACTGACTTAGGTGGGGTTTTGCTTCTTGCAAACTTCTCACATACTTTGCATTGTTCTAAGACTTCCTGAACATCTCAGTACAGGGTTGGCCACCATGCTTTGTGTTTAAGGAACTTGTAGAGGTTGTAACTTTTTGTGTGCCCTAGGTCTCTATGGTAAAGTAGGATGGTGTCAAATTGCTGATGTGCGGGGACATAAGGAATGGTGGTTCTGTAAGACATTTTTTGATGTAAGGTTTCATATATGTCTGAAAATAAGTGCTTGTTATTAATGACTGTTTCCTTTGTTATGACTGTGGTGCCAGAGGGAAACCCTTTGTCCTTTGTCCAAAGTACCAGGAGGGGCCAGTCTGGGTTGAACCCATTCTCTCCTCTTGTGTCTCAGATGTACAGGTGCAAGAGTGCATCTGTCATGGCAAGCTCTGGACCAGGCTTGTATTGTACAAGCATATTGAATCTCTCCAAGAGTTCTATCCAGTGGGCCTGACAGCAGGATAGGTTTGCTTGGGGTTTGAAATATATGAGCAACTTGTGGTTGGTCAACACCGTAATTTCTTCCTGTTGTTCTAGATAACAACGTCATTTGACTAGGCAGTGTACAATGGCCAAAAACTCTTTTTTTGTGTATAGGGTATCAGCACTTGCTGTCTGTCAGTTTTTGTGATTTGTAGGCTACAGACAGGAAGTCACCATCATTGTTTTTGATTTGTAGTACTCCCCCAATGGATGTGTCTGAGGCATCAGTTTCTATCTGGTACTCCCCATTGCGTTTGAGGTATTGCAGAATAGGTGCTGTTGTGAGCTTCTCCTTGAGGCGTCTAAAACAGAGGTCACATTGGGGGTCCATACAGAATTGGATTTGGCGTCAGTTATGGCAGATAGAGGAGCAGTCAAGATTCTGCAGTCAGGTATAAAATGGCGTACATAGGCCACCATTCCTAGGAACATGCAGAGTTCCAACTTGTCTTTGGGTGGTGGCATCTTGCAGATGGCCTGTATCTTTTGAATGTTGGGCCTGATGCCATCCTTTAAGACTATGTATCCCAGGAAGAGTAGCTGCTTGGGGAAGAACTGATATTTGGAGGGTTTGGCTAGCAGCTTGTGTTGTGCCAGGGTAGCAAAGACTGCCTCCAGGTCCTTGTGGTATTGCTCTATCAAGGGGCTATAGACAATAATGTTGTCCAGGTAGACCAAGGCGTGCTTGCCTATGCAGGGGGCAAAACCTCGTTCATGAAGATCACAAAGGTTGAGGGGGAGTTTTTAATACCAAAATCAAGTACCACACACTTGTATGAGCCATATTTAGTACAGAAGGCTGTCTTGGGGATATCTCCCTCTTTGATAAGAATCTGGTTGTAGCCTGCAGTTAGGTCAATCTTGAAGAAGACTTTGGCGCCGCCTAGGGCATCAAAGAGGCTGTCAATAAGTAGTAGTGGGTAACAATTTTTGATGGTAACTTTGTTTAGGGCTCAGTAATCCATGACTAGGCGCAGTGTGCCATCCTTCTTGGCCACAAAGAATACAGCAGCCTCAAAGGGATATTGAGAGGGACAAATAAGTCCTTTCTCCAAGGCCTCCTTAAGGTAGGCACATAGGGTGTTGTCTTCATTTGAGGCCAGGAAATAGATGGGTTGCACTTTGGGTACAGCTCCCTTGAGCTGAATGGAATGTTGGATATGTTTTTCTGGAGGTAACCCAGGTAAAGCCTCCTTGAAGATTTCTGGATGGCAAGCTACAATTTTGAAA
This sequence comes from Entomophthora muscae, assembly GCA_014839935.2. NCBI lineage: Eukaryota > Fungi > Entomophthoromycota > Entomophthoromycetes > Entomophthorales > Entomophthoraceae > Entomophthora > Entomophthora muscae. The sequence continues at coordinate 55,632 of QTSX02001647.1, forward strand.
TCCTGCAGCGTAGTGGTGTCCTGGTGATCTTTGAAATGTATGATCTCATACTGGAAGGAATCCCAGTCAATTGTCTTGAGGTTCTCTCTTTCATCCAGGGTCTCTGTAATATGCACAAAGACGTGGTTGCATAGGAATTGGTCCACTGAGTCAGGGTAGATCTGGTGGTTGATGCCTTTGCGTTTGATGCCCAATACCAAGGTTGCCCAGTCTACGTGAAGGTTGTTCTTTCTCAGCCAATCTAAGCCCAGTACAATGCCAAATTTTGGAAATTCAATGACAGAACCTTAGATGGTGGAGTGCAGGTTCTCAAGCATGATGGAGAAGGGGGCAGTTTCCCTTGTCACAGTGATGTGATGTTCATCAGCCAAGACCATGTTTTTAATCCGCAAAGGATTAGTGGCTAGCTTGAACTTGTCTAAAAAGCTGCTGTTGACTAGGGTTTGATCCACGCCCAAGTCCAGGAGTGCTGAGCCTGTGTAACTGCAAAAAAGGAAAGGGTAAGATATCAGTTTATTGGGGTATCTGGCAATGGTGTAAAGCACCAGGTTCTCTGAGGGCACTTAAATCATTAGACACTGGTCCATGTCCTTGGGTTGTTACTCATCATTGGGCAAGTCAGGAGTTGTGTGGGGAGAGCTTGGCTTGCTTAGTGCTCTCCCTGGGCCTTTTCCTTGTCTTGGTTGCCTTGTGTGGCAGTGATAAGGAAATGGGTACAATTTGACTGGCCATTAATCCTGTTTCCATGTCCATTTGAACCTGCGGGTTTATGGTTGGTGTTATTCCTGTTGTTACCAGGGGGTGGTCAACTGGAGCGCCTGGCTGGGTGAGAGTCTTTGGGTCTTTCTTGTTTTCTGACTTGTGCTTTGTGGAGAGCGTTAGATGTTTGTTCTGCTTTCTCCACTTTGCAATACAGACTCTGTAGATTTGTCACTTGATCCAGGTTCACATGTCTCATTACATGAAACTTGAGTGTGTTGTAGTACATGAGGTGTGTGGCTGGGGTGTCAAACGCCATGTCAGAGGGTGCGCATAGTCAGAGTTCCTTGTAGGTGCAGATGAGCTCCTTCACAGTGCCTGTTTGAGTTAAGTTCTTTACTTGATGTATAATTATGAATGCAGTGTCCTTAAGCACAAATCTTGCCAAGAAGTCTTGTTTGAAAATATCCCAGTAATTTTTGATATGTTCTGTATGCCACTTGTTGCACCAGGTGCCAGCGTTGTGGATCAGTTGGATGGAGATTTCTGCAATCCAGAATTGCTATGGGCATTCCATTTGAGCCAGTTTGCTTTGGGCAGACTGAATCCATGCAGTAGTGTTGTTGCCGTTGGCCCTAGAAAAGGATTCCAGGGCAGCGCTTTGAAGTCTTTGGGCTATGTAGGCTGGCATGGTATTTTTGTCAGTTGCATGGGGCATGGCAGAGGGAGCCTGGAAGAACCCTTGGGCAGACAGGGCATTGAACACAGGAAGGGGTATTGCCATATTTTGGTAGAGAACAAACCTGTCAGGTATCTTGGCACCAGGTGTGTACAGTGTCTAGTCTACTGATAGTCCAGACATGATTCTATCAAGGATTTTTTGGCTGCGGCAAGCACAGGAAACAAGCAGAATTTTGGGGAATAAGGTAGGATGGAGAACCTACCTGTGCTACCAATGCCGTAACTGTGCTGTTTTAGAAGAGTTACAAGGGGAAAAATATTTAGAAACTAGATGATATTCTTTATTAAGAGATAGATATTATATAGTCATTGCAAATTGTTGTGAATGCCGCCATTCACCATGTTCTGATTTTGCCTTTGTTGGGTTATTTTGAGGACAAATCTATCTTTCTCTTTTGACCTTCAAAATGAGGCTGGCTCTGAATTGGGAAATACAATTGTTCAGTTTCCTGATTCTGCGCAACTCACTTGCCCCACTCATGCTTGTGGTGAGTGATCCTACCATCCATGCTCTGTTTTGTGATAAAGCTACACAATATATAATCCCAATTTCTATACCTAATAAAATTTAAGTTCTAGTCATGTTTTTGTTTTTGTGTCTCCACGACTTTGCTGCCTCTCTAACCACATCTAGCAGATATTATTCAATCAGGGCCACAAGGTAATCACATAGCCTTCCCTGCCATTCTAACCAAGACTTAGTACAAATATAATCCTAAGGTTAGGATTTCCTGTTGTGACTCTGTGCTGAGCCTCAGATCACAAAAATAGGTGCTCACTACAGGGGCTGTAAGCCCCTTGGTTGCCCCTTTTGAAACAATGTTTTCAGGACCTTTGCCTCCGCCCATACAAGAGCCAACTTTGCCTGACATTACCAGTCCTCTTATTGAAGAAGACATTGCCAACCCTCCTATTGTCCCTACTGTATTAAACCTTGGGAGTGATCCCTGCCTAGTGGCCTACCCTTTGGGTACCCCTGACTTGGAACAAGTCATGGCAGTAGCCCTTGGGATAGCCTGTGATGGAGCCATCCCTTGCCCCCAGCTTCAGTTCAACCAAGCAAAACACTACAAATTGATTGTAGCTCCACAATTTCCACAGCATCATCGCAGCAACTGGCTCTGCTGAACATTTATTGTCCTCCTTTTTGCAACCTGCCTTAGCACATCATCAAATGGTATTAGGGCTCCATGTTCAAGAGTTTTCATTGCTACAAGCTGCCGTCACTAATCACTGGGATCAGTTTGCATCCTACCAGCAGTGGATCCACTCACTGTTTTCCTTAGTATCCAACAACCAGCGCAACTCTGTTGCCTCCCAATCTCTCTTGTTCAACTCCATTGAAAGAATTTTCCAATACATCCATGAGTATGTCAGAGAGCGTCTTCATGAGTTCCACCAGCTGGAACATCCCTGGTATGCCCAAGTAGACTCTACTATAAATGTCTATCTCAATGACTTCAAACAACTTGTACAGCAACTCAACAAGTTCAGTGCTTACTCCTTTGACCAACTACAGCAAGTAGCAATCCATGCTGTAAAGGACCTCTGCAAACATGGCAAGGACTTTGATCAAGAAAGGGCTGCTACTGCCGCTACCATTGCCAAACTCCAGACTCAAGTAAATGAACTGTCTGCCTCTAAATCAGATGCCCCGCCTTCTCCTCCATCTAATGAGTTAGCAGATAGAAAACAGAGGCTCTGGGATGCCATTCAAGATTTAAGAGCATCTACCTGCAGTCAGGATTGCCCTCCCAAAGCCCCTCAGCCTGATCCTCAAGTGCTTTCTCTGACGGCTCAGGTTGCTGATTTACAACAAGAGGTTGCTACTTTGCATGAGGCAATGGTGTCTGTTGTTAGTCCAACTGAAGTTGTGGGTGAAGATGGTTGTTGCCCTGGCTTTTCAAGAGCCCCCACATTAATTGTGCTAGAGAGTTGATAGCTCTAGCCAATGAAGTGGACATCCTGAAGCAATATCACCCTGAGCTTGATAAAGACATACAAGAATTAAGTGAAGTAATCAATTAAGTAAATGACAGGTTTGCCCCTTGCCTTTTGGTGGGTCTGTATCTTACTTCCCAACTGACTGAACTGTCCTTGGTAGTAACAGCACAGGGTCAGCGCCTGGATGTTACTGAGAGGCAGACCACCCTAGCCAATAATATGGGCAGCTGCACTGCTGAAACCTTAACTACCCTTGAGGAAAGTGTTTGCCAGCTGTGGTCCAGACAGCCCCCCACCAAGTCTGAAGCAGAATCCTCCCCACACATAAATGTACTTGATAGCAACAATGGTGGCCCAACTCCAGAAGCACACTTCAAGCCTACCTTTAAGCAAGTCTTTGACCCCAAAATCTTGACCATTGCAGCTTTCCTAACTATCTACAAAACTGCCATGAGAAGAGCCTCAGATGAGGTTAAGAATGAACAAATTTTGACCTGTCTACACCTGACCTGCCAAGAGGTAATAGTGCCAGAGCTGCTCACCATCAAAACATGGGAAGATATGAAGCAACTTCTGATTGACAAATTTGGTGGTGACTTTATTTTGGAAGTGAAGAAGAACGCCTTCATGCACATTGATTTCAAGCCAAAGGAGACCCTAGCTGAATTTTCAGATAGATTCTACATGAAAGAACAACAACTGATCACAAGCCGCCAGTTGAATGCACATGAAGAATACATGGCTTGCGCTCAAGCCCTCAAGGTTAACCAGCTCCTGTGTCTTCACTTCAAGGCCCATAAAGCCATTCTTTCTTCTATGAAGAGCATAAAGACACTGTTGCAGGATATTCTTCTTACCCATTCTGGGGCGTTGTGCGGGAGTATTGTGCTGCCTCTACCTCTGGTTTGTCTTCACATGGCCCGTGTATCCTTACCATGAACTCACAGAATCCTCCTTGATGCCAAGGTTGCCACAACTGTGGACAGATAGGTCACCATTCCCGAGTCTGCACCAATCCTCAAGTTGAAGGAGCTGATCCCAAGGAATAGGCGGGAAAAGAACAGTCAACTTAGAGGCAGAGATGCTCTTGGTTGACAATTCTTCCCAGTCTCCTTCAATCCCCCCTCCATTGCTGACTCTGAGCCTGCTGACACTGAGGCTCCTCCCATTCTTCTGTTATTCCACAATATATCTGATGACTCTGAAATAGATGATTCTGATTTAGAAGAGCCTGATGCCTATGGGTATTCTGTCCTGGCTGTCCCTGAAACTATTGCAGTCCCTTATAAGCTACGTTCTGGGAAGACTACAACAACCACCAAGCCTCTGCCTGAAGCCAAGGAAGTTGTCTTTTACCCTTACCTCACCTAGGCCAAGAGATCTCTCATGCTTGTTGAATCTTTGGAAGAAGCTGCTGAGGTTGCTGATGCTGTGTTCAAAAATGTCTCTGTCTTGATCCCTCTCCAGACGGTCTATAAGGAGTTCCTGGGTCTAAGATTCATGATTAAAAAGTGGGACAAAGAGCTAGCAGAAGCCCAAAACATTCTGGCTGTCCTCCCTCCCTTTGGTTGTACTACCACTTGTGTGGAAATATCCATCCAAAAGGTGAAAATCAAGGCTGTCTTAGACACAGGGTCTCCTGTTAATGTTGTCTCCTTGAAGCTTGTCAAAAAGCTCATACTTTCCCCCAACCCAAACTATCATCATTTGTATGGCACAGATGGGCTGTTCATGACTTGTGCTATAGGAGCTTATTCTGCTCTTCCCATGCGGTTTGGCAAGCTACTCTTGGCTGCACCTGTCATTTTCTTAGAGAATGAGAGCTGTAACTTTCTAGTTGGTACTCAATTCCTTAGGGAATATAATGAGATCATCAACTTAAAGGACAGCCACCTCTCTATCTTAGGATACAAGGTCCCTTTGATTTTTAAAGAGCCAGTTAAAGTACCTGGGAAGCGCCAAGACATGTGACTTGGAATATCCCACTGATATTTTCACTTTAAAATATTGTACCCTTTCCTCCAACATGAAGTGCCCTCCCATGGCTTGTCCTGCATCTGAAGGGATTCCTCTATTGGCCACTTCTGCTTTGATTATTCCTCCTGGGTCTCAGGCTATCCTAGACTCCCAAATATTGTATGAGCTGCCCAAGAGTACATTCCTAGAGTTGTACTCTCCTCCCTTGCTAGGATGCAACAAATCTTATCTCTGCCCAGGAATCTTGTATGTCTCTCATAAAGACCCTGTTCAACTGCTGGTTGCCAACTTGACTGCTCTCCCCATAAATGTGTCTAGAGGGCAGGTTGTTGGCTATGGCAGGTTGTTGAATGCTCCTGACGTCCTATTGCTACATTCCTTTGGTACGTTCCAGGACTTTGACTTACCTGAAGATGAGTCACAAGTCCTATCATTGTTCACTGCTCAAGACTTCCTGTAGCTATCTCTGGTTCAACAGAAAGAAGTGCTTGACCTACTGGATCAATTTTTGGATATCTTTGCTAAGGACAGCACTGATTATGGTTTATCCAAAGGTGTCATTCACCAGATTGATACTAGTGATGCTCCCCCCTTTTGTGCTAAACCCTACTGCTGCAGTCAAGTAGAGGATGCTCAGGTGTCTAGAGAGCTCAAATAACTTCTAGACGCTGAACTGATTGCTCCTTCCCAAAGTTCATGGGCCTCCCCCTTACTCATACTGAAAAAGAAGGATGGAGTTCATTGTATTGTGATGGACTACCAACGCTTGAATTCCTTAATCAAAAAGGATTCCTACCCCTTACCATGCATTGATGATGCTCTCTGCCGCCTTGGGGTTCCAAGTTCTTCTCTGCCATGGATCTAGCCTCTGGTTACTGGCAAGTTGATCTATCCCCTGATGATGGACAGAAAGCTGCGCTCATCACTTCCAAAGGATTGTTTGAGCCTACACAAATGCTGCAAGGGCTCTGCAATGCTCCAGCTACTTTCCAACAAGTCATGGACCCCATCCTCTGTGATTTGAAGCTCTTGTTTGTTTTAGTGTTCTTAGATGATATAACTGTCTTCAGTTCTACCTTCACCAATCACCTGGTCCATCTCAAGGAAGTGTTCATAAAGATTTTTGAAGCTGGACTTAAGTTAAAGCCATCTAAGTGCACCTTCTTCAAGGAACGCCTTGAATTCTTGGGGCATGGGGTGACTCAGACAGGAATTTGCCCCATGACTAAAAAAAGTTGAGGCCATTGACAAAATGCTTCCACCCACCAACCTGAAAGGAGTTCAAGTCTTTCTGGGAATGATGGGATACTATAGACAGTTCATCCCCAATTTTTCTGACACTAGCAAACCCTTGGTCCAACTGCTGTGTAACATCCCTTTTGAATGGATTGCCAGCCAGCAACAAGCCTTTGAGACCCTCAAGCAAAAACTCAAAGAGGCTTCCATCCTAGTATATCCTGATTATGATAAGGATTTTATCCTATATACTGATGCTAGTGACCTGGCTATTGGTGCTATCTTGGCTCAACTGGATGATGAAGGTGTGGATCACCCTGTAGCTTATACCTCTTGTGTCCTGAATAAGCATGAGAAGAACTACAGTGTAACAGAGAAAGAGTGACTCACTGTTCTGTATGCTGTCAAGCAGTTCTGCCATTATGTGTATTGTACCCATTTCACTGTGGTTACTGACCATGATCTGCTCAAATGGCTACATCAACTCAAGGAACCAGAAGGACAACTAGCTATATGAGCTCTCTGTCTGCAAGGGAACAACTTCACTGTTCTGCACCACCCTGGGATTCAACATCATAATGCTGATGAACCATCCAGAATGCCCATTCTTGCTCTAAACCCTACTGAGGCTGACAGGTTGTATGAACTAATTGAATATCCTTTGTCATGGGAGAACAAGACAGAAGAAGTTTGAGTTGCCCTTTCTAAGTCATCTGAAGACACACTCATTTGCAACAATCAGCTTTTCAAGAAAGTACAAAACCACTATTTGCCCTATGTAAGGCCTAGTCTTTGCCTTTTGTTGGTGCTTCAAGCTCATAAAGAGACAGCACATGAAGGCGTTGCCAAGACCCATGCCTGGCTACAGAAGAATTTCTTCTGGGAAAATCTTTGCTTGCTGATCCCAGATGTTATTACTAGTTATCACAATTGCCAACTCCAACAACCTAAAGCCACTGCTCATGAGTTCAAGCTAGTCCCCCCTCAACACGTATTTCACACTGTCAGTATTAACGCTGTAGGGCCTCTCCCTTGCTCCTGCTCTGGTTGCCGCTTTGTCCTAATTGCTGTTGATCATTTTAGCAAGTGGTTAGAAGTTTGCCCTACTAAAGACATCACTCCCAAGACAACCACCGCCTTTCTACTGCAAGATTTATTCTTCTGCCATGGCTGCCCTCAAGTGTTGCTATCTGACACTGGGACTAACTTCAATGCCAAGTTAGTGACCTCTGTGCTTGAAGCCTTGGGGTCTCATCAGTCTTTCTCTGCCCCCTACAATCCTTCCACAAATGGAGCAGTTGAGCACGTAAACTCAACTCTGGTTTATATCATGAGGAAATTCACTCTGACGCCGCCAACTGGGATCTATACTTACCAACTGCTCTCTTTGCCTATTGCCTTAGCAAAAATTGTGTCACTGGGTATTACCCTTTTGCTATGCTGTATGATTGTGAAGCCACTACCCTGTTGCTCTTGGGGCCCCCTACTCTCCTCTGGTAAGGCTATGAACCCTGATGAGCATATCAAGGATCTAGTAAATCAAATAATTGATATCCAAGCCTCTGCCTACACGTCCACATATAAGACCAAGATGCTTGAGCTCTCTCCCAACAATGCTGGACAATCTCCCTTGCCTAAGTTCAACATTGGAAACCATTTTCTCTACTATCAATATAGAGTGGGAGGACAAGCTCATAAGCTAGACTTGTTGTGGATTGGGCCCTTGGAAGTGACCTTCAAGTGAGGGTTGGAGTATACTGTAAAACTCCTCTCCAGTAGTCAACTGCTTGCCCAAGTGCATGTCAAGTTCCTCTGCAAGTATCACCCCCCTAAGGCCAATCTAGAGGGGGGTAATGTCATGAATGGCGCCATTCACTTTGTTTCAATTTTGCCTTTGTTGGGTTATTTTGAGGACAAATCTCTCTCTTTTGCTTTTGCCCTTTGAAATGAGGCTGACTCCAAATTGAAAAATACAACTGTTCAGTTTTCTGATTCTGCACAACTCACTTGCCCCACTCATGCTTGTGGCTAGTGATCCTACCGTCCATGTACTGTTTTGTGGTAAAGCTATACAATATATAATCCCAATTTCTATTGCCAATAAAATTTAAGTTCTATTCACATTTTTGTCTTTATGTCTCCATGTACTTTGGCGCCTCTCTAGCCACATATAGCAGATATTATTCAATCAGGGCCACAAAGTAATCACATAGCCTTCCCTGCCAGTCTAACCAAGATTTAGTACAAATCCAATCCTAAGGTTAGGATTTCCCGTTGTGAATCTGTGCCACACCTCAGATCAGGACATGAATTGTGGATAACAGGAACATGATAGTGTTGCTCACATACTGGGATGGTGAAGGGGGTGGCTTGATCCTGGTAATGAGTCAAGCGCCAAAACAAGGTATCCACCATAAGGGATAATCATTTGTTCATGTTGTTAGATTTGGAAATTTGAGTTGACTTCCTAATCTGGCTCCAAGTAACTGGATAATTGGATTGCAGGTCATGAACCTGCTTACTAAAAACCTTATTGATGGGTTGAGCCTGCTGTTTCAACACTCACAGACAAAGCGCTTGCTTTTACTTTGTTACTTTTGGTTATTGCAATTGAAGATGTAGTTGTTAGAAATGTAACCAGGGCCACCCTTTACAGACATAATTGGGAAGTACTGGAGGAAGCGCTTAGGAACTTTAAACTCTCTGTCCACACTACAAATGTAGTGGATGACCAGTGGATCCCAAGCCATGTGACCAGAAGCTTTAAACTTCTTGGAGTACTCCTTAGGATCATCTTGGGGGTCAGATGAGGGAGGGGGAAGAGCCATCAGGAGGGGAAGGGTTCTTTGAAGCCTGCTTGGATGCCTCTTGTTCTTACCAGAAGAATAGGTGAGCTCCTTGGCAGCCTTTGCCTTCTTAGTACAGCGCTACTCAGTGGGCTTGGAGTTGGCCTCTGACTTGTAAAATGAGTGATCAGTGAGAGAGTCATCACTTTTATTTGAGGACTTGGGGGAAGTTAACGATGAAGGTGGAGGGGAGAGGAGTGGGAGGAGATGGGGTGGGGGAGATGAAGTTAGAGACTTTGCCTTTGCAAGCTTCTTGGCACATTTGGGGGTGGAGGCAGTTTCTTTTGAGCCTTTTGAGGCTTGGCGCTTGGTAGGCTTGTTAGATTTAGATGATATTGGCTAAAGAAAAGTTTAGTTTTGTAAATAAAACAGTATGAAAGATATGAAACAAAAAGAGATAAAGCAAAGCAAAAGTTAAATGTAAAGTTTGCAAATAAAGTTTTATTTATCAAGAAAAAACATAACAAAGTAAATAGAAGCAAACTAGAAACTCAAAGTATAGATATAAAGGTTAAAACATAGAAAATAAGTGAATTTATGATGAAGCATCAAAGATGTTAGGTTCAGCACAACATCTTAGTGCTAAATTAATGTAAAAGGATAATTAAAAATCAAAAAAGTATATAAAAGGTAGGTCACGCCATCTCAAAAACATCACTTTGATTTACGCCATCTCAAATTTAATTTGAGATGGCGTTTTTTACGTTAATTCTTTTGAATCACAAAAAATTAAAAAAATAAAATAGTTAAAATTTACATATACTTTAACTATGCAGCATCTCAAATTTACGCCATCTTAATTCCGTCACTCCAAGTCAATTAATTAAATCTTATTTTGCTAACTTTATTTACATATGAAATCACTTAGTGTGGGGCGTGTTTACGCTATCTTGACTTTACCTCATTTTAAATCATGCTATTTATCTTTAACTAAAATAAGCTTATACCTGAAATAAAACAAAGCCTGCTGTATAATGCCAGAAGATGTTCCTATAGCATTAATCCAAGACACTATTACTAAGAACAACCTAAATAGACGCCACTATGATAGTCCTTCTAGTGATTGTCATTGCTGGATAAAAAAACCAGTTTTTATATATATAATTTATAGCTCTATTATACATGGATACATTGATAAGGGTTCTCTTAATAAAATATTTTATTAGTGATTTTAATATGGAAGGGGGTGATTACGCCATTTCAATTTACGTCACTTCAAATTCCACCAAGTTTCATATCACCCAATTGATTCATTGTGCACAATGGATAGGGGAAAATAAGGGAAAATTACCTATGACGCCAGGCTAAGCTATATCAATTCCCCCACTGCAATTCCTGCTTTTCACTTTTAAAAAGTATCATTTCACGTAAAAACCCATATTAATAAAGAATGTAAAGAAATTAACTGAAACTTTGCATATATATATTTTATGATCTCCTCTAAACAACTGGGTACTTTTCAACCCCAGTTGTATAAGCTAGTTTTTGAGAAATTCAAGTTTCACTCTTTGGCCTGGTTGAGGTAGCTCCACCGTAAATTTGTTAATTTAATATAAAAAATGGTCAAAAACACTATGTTTTTGAGCTACAGCACCTCAATTACGTCACTTTGAAAACACCATTTTGAAAGCAAGTTTCAGTCAAAACTCAAAGTTTTGCCTACTTACTAATAAAAAATTTATTTTTACAAAACAAAAACATTGAAATTTTGATATTATATAATTTTAGATTTTTCTCTACAATTCTGTGTAAAAAAGTACTACTTTTTATATTAAAAACATTCTCATTTTTCTCTTTAAAAACAACCCCCAATTGCTCATATTTTTAAACTAATTCCTTTTAGATGCCTCCCAAGTCAATTACCAAAGCTGCGCCTAAGGCCTTCAAGGCCTCAAAGTCCAAGATCACTCCTCCAAAGGCCAAAAAGGCCAAGACTACCCCAAAGAAGCAGCCTTCTAAGGCCAAAGCTCCCCCAAGACCCCAACTCCATCACCTGAGCTAGAGGGAAACAGTCCTACCCCTCCCCACTCTCCATTTGTGTACTTTCTCCCAGACCCCCAAGAGAAGTTATTCAACTTCAATTGCCACTCTGATCCCACATCAGAGCCTGAGGAGGAAGAGGAGCAGGAGCCTGAGCCCGGTGCTCCTGAAGATGATCAAATTGAGCTCTGGGATCTTAATACCATCCATAATATATGCAATCAAAATGGTACCTTTTCTGTGCCTGCCACTTATCTAGCCAGCTACCCCATCATGACAAAGAAAGGGGGTGCTGGCTTTGTCTACAAGGGCTACAGCTTCAGCTTTAATGACAAGAAGAAAGCAATACATCAGCATCACTATAAATGTGATAACATTGGCTGCCCAGCTAGACTCACTACTTATGGTTTCACTAGATTTAAAGCCCTAACTGTCAACCATGACTGCACTGAGCCTTTTGACCCCTTTATCAAATTATCTGCTGGTTTCTTTGCCATGTGATCCCAACCACTAAGGATCAAACTGCAACTGAGGTCATCAATGATTCCCTCCTTAATTTAAATGATACCCAACTTGCAACTGTTGGTGGCGCCTCAAAACTACAGAGATATCTCACTGATCAGAGATATGCTCTGAGAACTGAAGGCGTTAGTGCTACGTCCATTGACCAATTGATCCTTACTGAGGAACAAAAATTATCCCGCCATGAGGAGAGATTCCTTCTTCACAATGATGGTCAACACACCCCCAAGCGTATTATCTGCTTTGCCACAAGCAAGGATCTACGCAATCTGCTGAAATGCAAGACCTGGCTCGCAGATGGCACTTTATCAACCTGCCCAAAGCTCTTCAGCCAGCTTTGGAATATTCATGGGCAGACTGGTAATCTAGTTCTTCCCCTGGTATTATTTTTCCTCCCCAACAGAAAGCAGGAAGCATATTTTTGTTCACTCATAATCCTAAAGGCCAAGCTTGATGAAATCTTCCCGACCATTGAAGAGGAGCCCAGGGAGACTAGAGGGCGCAAGAAGAAGAACCTATTCCAAGCAGAAGATGTCCTCACCCCCAAAAAGCAGCCAGAAAGCCTTCCCTACCATGATTATCTGGTAGTAGATTTCAAACAGGCTCAGGAAAATGCCTTTATTTGAGTCTTTAAGAGCTCCCCTCAGGGATGTTACTTCCACTTCCGGCAGGCACTCTGCTGCTGCCTCCAAAAGTGCTCTGACCTCCATGAGCTGATCAACTCTGAAGGCACCAAAAAAGCAAAGGACGTTTTTAATTGCTTTGCTGCCCTTGCTCTGGTTAAAAAGGAGAAACCTAATGCCTTTTATGACGCCCTCCTCTACCATCCTTATATCCTTGCCAACCAGGCAGCCTTTGCGCCCTTTATTGAGTATTTTGAAACTCAATGGGTTGGTATCTTTCAAGGAGCACGCCACATCAGAAAGGGCGGTGACTCAATCACCTGGAACTGCTTTAAGCAGGTAAAAGATGGTTTAATCAAGACCACCTCTTCCCTTGAAGGGTGGCATAGCCAGTTTGCTACAAGGGGCAGGGTTCATAAGCCCAAATTCAACAAGATCATGGTCCATTTAAAACCCAGCAGGCCATCTCTGCCCGCCTCTTTAAGACTGGTATGGAGACCAAGGGTGATACCCACAAGATGACCAAGGCAGTGAAAAAGTATACTGAAATCAGCAAGGTGGTCCTTGCCTACTATCCTAAGTATAGAAAGCTTGAGCATCTCCAAGCTATCTCAGTTGCTCTCTCTCAATGTTTGAGTCCTTTCCCAATAAAGTATTCTTTATCTTCTCTCTTATTTCCTTTGATTTTACCATTTTTTGACTTTTTTTTTGGTATTTGGTACAATTCTATGCTTATTTTGAAGTATAGATCATAGTTATAATAGATGAAAATGGTTGTTTTTGTGTATATTTTAACTTTTGGGCTTTATGCAACTATGTTGCTACTAATCAACCCATTTTTTATTACTGGTTTGAAATTCTGAGGTTTTTTAAGCCTAGAAATGTTTTTTGAATTTTATTTTTTGAGAATTTTTTGAGTAATTTTTGGAGTTCAAAAAATCCAAAATTTTAAACCCGTTTTTTCTTAGTCAAAATGCTGTAAATCAAAATGGCATTTTTACTATAAAATTGAGATAGCTAAAAATTGAGATGGTGTATTTCAAGATAGAGTTTTTTTAAATGCTGTTTTTGAAATCACGTGTCCTATCATATAAAAATTATATGGAGAAAGCAGGAAGAGTAGTAGATTATAATTGAAAAAAATTATTATGTGGATTTTTTTATTGGGAGTTAAAAATAAAAACATAGTAAAGTGTCAAGTTCAGTACTGTCAGTAAGTTGAAAAAAGCTGAATTCTCACTGTCAAGTATATTGGAGTCAAGCAGAAAAATCAAATTTACTATGTTTTTTACATATAAAACTTGCTTAAATTTAAAACGGGTTAGAAAGTTAACCCAAAAGCAGAGCAGTTTCATATGCTCAAAAATAAAAAATACAACATAAGTTAAAAAAGTAAATGAGTGAAACAGTGTTTATTAATGATAATAATATGCTGGGAGGAGCTGGGAGTGAATTATTTATCATAGTGTTGGTTAAAACGTTAAGAAGCTCTCTGTACTAATCCCAGATTTAAAGTGTTTAGTGGATGGGTGTCAAGTGGCGCTCATAGTGTGTCACTTATTAATTTAGCCTTAATTCTGAGCCTTTAATTAGCTAAATCTGAAACAAATTGTGTGGTAAGTGGATAGAGTCAAACAAAGAGGGAGTCAAGTTTCAGGTTTTTTTATAAATTACATATGAAATCTCTTAATAAATTGGGCTTAATTTATGCGGCACCACTTAATCCACAAACCTGGAAATGACATAATGTAAAACAAGTGGGCTATTTGATTAAAGTCTATACCACTAAATCCAATATATTGGTGCTTGGGAGCTTAATGAATGACTATGGACACTAATAATAAAAATATAATAGTAAATAATAAAATTTATATAAGTGCATATGTGTTTTAATAATAAAATTAGGATTTGACTTAAAAAGTGTCAAACTGACCACTTTTTGTTTTAGAGTGTTGAACACAGGTTTTTTCATTTCTATTAGTAAATTTACTTAAAAATTATCCCTTACATCCGTCTTTTAGCTGACCAAATTATTAAAAAGAGTCAAATTCAAGTAAATTTAATCTCAGTTTTTGGTTTCAAACCCCTATATTACTAGTAAAAATTAGCTTAAAATTGGTTAAGCCAAAAATACTAATAGATTCACATATGCAGCACTCAACTCCCTGGTACTTGACAAAGTTTTGAGTACCAAGGAGTCAAACTTACCACAGTTGCCAATGATTCATACCCAGATTGACATCCAGGTGATTCCACTCACTTTCTTCCTTCTCCCTGGGGCCATCAAGGCCATTTACACTTGTGTGTTCTCAATTCTTTGCAGAGCACTTTCCCTCCTTCCCCCCAAAAAAACAGTGATGCCAAAAAGACCCCCCCACACCTGCACCAACCCTCCTGCCGCTGACAAGGACCAGGCCACCCTGGACTTGGAGGAAAAGATAAGGCTCAGAGCTCTAGGATCTCACATGTACATAATGGACTTCAAGCCTTCTCAGTTTAATACATTTGAGAAGCTGTTTAGCAGGAAAGTGCAGGTGTGCCACTACCACTTCTGCCAAGCAGTTACTTGCAATGTGCAGGCCCATGCCAAGCTTAGTAGGTTGAGCCAGAGGGACACTTTGGACACCTGCAAATTTGTGCTTGCACAATTCAGTGCCTTGGCTTTTTTAAAGCCAGAGCACACTGTGCAGGGGTTTGAGGCTCTCTCAAAGGATCCCTACATAGCCAAGCATCTGGAGTTCAAGACTTTACTTGAGTACTTTGAGCCCCAGTGGATTGGGAAGGTTGTCGCACAGAGGCAAGGCAAGGCCTGCGCCAAGGCCAGTTGAAATGTTTACTGGGCGGCCGTTAACAGGGAGCTGAAGACTACTTTGGCTCTAGAGGCTTATCAAAAACATCTTAAGGCCAACTTTGGGCTTCACCTAAAGTTTAACAAATTCTTCTCCCTCCTGGAGCATGAGCAAGAAAAAACCATACCAAGCTCAGAGATCTTGCCAACTGCATCCCCCCACCAAGCCTACTACCCAATCCACCCTCTTCACCAAGGCCATCCAGGGTACAACTAAGCACAAATACAAGGCCTCTGAGCTTAAGCAGCAGCTTGAGATTATTGCCACTGCCCTCCTGGAAGGGGCTAAAATGAAAAGAGGGAATAATAGTGAAGAGTAAACTTGCTTGGTTGCTTCTATGGTTTTAACTTTTAACTTTTTAACTTTAATTTTTACTTTTTAGTTTTGATCAATTAGTTTTTAGCTTTAATTTTTCTATTTTAGTTTTAATTAGATGGCGCTAATTATTTTATGTATATATATGAGAAATTTTGAGATCAATAGTTATAGTTGAAAGTGATTGAAATATCTTAATTTTTGTTAATTTACTAGTAAAACATAAAATATTCACATTTTTACTAATGTGAACTATATAAAATAAATATTAATATTTCTTCATATTTTGTTTGATTCTATTGTTGTGTTTATGTTTATTTTTGGTTCATTGGAAGTTTTAATTTTTATGATAATCAAAAATATTTTTTTAATAAAGAGTGTAAATTACATAGTAAATTTTTGAAATATTTGCTTATTTCTCCTTATTTGTATTAATAAAATACACTTTTTAATTAAATTTTGAGCTTTCTGGGGTCATTTTAGCATACCATAGTTATATAGTTTAACTTTTATATTAAAATATTTCAGTACATCAAGATCTGTTAATTAAAAAAGTGTCAATATCCAGTTGTCAATCAGGGAAAAAGCTGAATACTCACTTTACTATAGTTTCAAACACCAGGGAGTCAATCACCAGGGAGTTGATTTTACCACAGTTGCTGTCTGAGCCAGACACAAAGCCACCACATGTAAACCCATTCCAATTGGCTGGTCTGTAGCACTTTTAGTTTTTAAAATTTACTTGAGTGTAGTGCTTTGAATATATTAAAGTTATAATAGAAAACAATAGAATAAATAATTATTAAAGTAGCCAAATTTAAATTGTGGCACAATAAAAATCAATCATCACTTTATTTAAATGTAAATTATATATTATATCATTAAAAAATATAAAAGTTAAACAAATATAAATTAAAAAATAAAAAATTTTGGGGGCAAGTTTTATTGGAGGAATTGGATTGGGCGGGGCAAACTAGGTGGCAGACTGGGTTAAGGGGGGGGACTTGACTAGCTGGGTATGTGGTTTCCAAACAAAAGGATTGGTTGGCTGGGGACTAGGGTGGCTGTATGGCCCAGAGGTGATTGGTTGCCTTGTTTAGCTTAGAGGAATTCCAGATGCATTGCATCATATTCTGACTCAGGGAGGACAGTGATTGGCTTGTATGCCAGGGAATCACAAGGGGGAAGCTGGGGGCTCTTTGATGATTGGCTGCTGCTGATAGCATTCAAGGCCATCTTGGTAAACATTTCAGTGGCCTTCTGGTGGGGAAACAGACCAGCGTGGTTGTTGGCTGCACCAATAACCTGGCTGAAGGTTGTAGGGTTGTACCCACAAATGGTGTCCCCAATGTTGAAGAATAACACATCACCAAGGTGGTGATCAGCATGCCCAGCAGGGAAAATTGAGACGTTGTGGGCATCTTCTTTGATCTTCTCAGAGGCTACTTTAGCGCACTTCATTTGATGGCTAAGGAAGATTTTGAAGCTGTGATTGGCCAAGCTCCAGGTAGCAAGCAGATCAGATAAGAATTTTCCATAACAGTACCCATTGGTGTAGCTGGTTGTGGTTCTGTAGAAAACAGTCCCTTTTGGGAAAACTTCTAGGAACAAGCCAGTCACAATTCCCTCTGGTTCCTTCTTTTTACCCTTGGGGGCATTTTATTTCAAGGAACCATAATCATGGACTTACAATGAAAATTTATAATAGGATATAAATATGACATTTTCAGAAATTGAGGACAGGCAGCAGGTGATTGTGGCACCAATCATAGGGACACAGGCCAAATCAGAGCCATCATACAACTTATCAGCTGGCAAGTTGGTCAGAATCATAACACTGAATACAAGCCCATGCATCTAGAGCTACTCTGTGTGTCAGGCAATGAAAATGCCCTTGAGCCCAAGTAGGCAGCAGACCTCAGTTAATTGGAGGAATGGGTCCTACTGGAGGAATTCAAGCATTAGGGGATGTGCCTCCTTGATCTGTGAGTCAATCTGCTTCTTTGGCTTCTTGACCAGCTTGGTACCACCTCTCTTCAGGAGGTCTTGGAACTCCTTCTTGATCACTGCCTCAGTGAATTGAAGCCAAGTGGCAATTTTGGCAAAATTTACCCCACTCTGCTTGAGGCTCACAATCTCTTCAATGATCTCATTGGTGATGACTTGCCGTTTTTGGCAGACTTGAGGAATAAGGAGACCTAGATTAGGAAGGGCTTGCTCTGATTGGCCCAAACTCTCAGATAATGATTGGATTGGATTAGAGGGGGCCACAGTTTCCCAGTCTCCAAAATGTGGCAAAGGCTCAGGTTAGGCCTGGTCTTGTGAAGCATCATATTGGCTATTGGAAAAGCCATATGTGGATGAGCCTGGTGACACATACAACTCACCCTTCTCACAGCTTGCATTGAACTGGGTATAGATGGAAAACACAATTGTTGTGCTCTCTTGTTCAGCAGCCTGAGCTTGGAGTAGCTCCTGGTACTTCTCCTCAACAACGTCAAAGTTATCTTCACTTGAATGACTCATACTAACAGAAACTAATAAAAATTCTATTAAAAACAGAAAAGTAAAGAATTTCTAGGACATTAATTTTATTTATGTGTGTGTTCCTTTTTTGAGACATTCTCTCTGACATAAATGGCCAAATTTAGAAGTGTGTAAATTGAAAATAATGCTGAAGTTCCCTGAATTGCTTTGGTGGATTCACTCCTAAAATTCACTATTTCCAATTTGAGTCCCAAAAATAGTCAATATTTTCAAAAATGAGTTGTTTTTTATTTGAGTTCATCACTTTTGTGACTGAACCTCATGCATTCTTGGTTTTTATCATATTTGCCACATACTTATTACAGTAGTTTTAAAAGCTATGGCAACAACCAAAAATACCTCAGATTTAAACAAAATGATTTCAGATTTGAACAAAATCCAAGTTGCGCAAGATTCAGGATTCAATTAATTTATAAAATTTCAGTTGATAAATGAACTGTCAAACAAAAAAACGAAATTTCACTAGCCCATTATACAAAATTATATCAAACATCAAGCAGTGTAGTTAAAACCACAAATAAAATGAACTGACGCAACAAGTGAAATGGGTGTATGCTGTTCTGGAGTATATTATAATCCAATCAGGATTCATATGAGGCACCAACAGAAGAACTAAAATGAAACAAAACTTGAGCAATCTAGAAGCAAGATTACACAAGCACAAAACAAAATGAACTCACACAAGATGTGTAGTATGAGCAGCCTAAAATAGAAAAATAACAGTTTAACAGCCAATCAACAGCTATCTAATTTAGGAACAGAGGCATTTTATCCATTTTCATGGCTCCAGATTTGTATGAAAAGGTTTTGAGAGCCTTGCAAATATGGACTTGAGATTACAATAAAAATAAATCATAAAATTTTAAATTTCTACTTTTAGTGATTTTATCCTAGGTTTTGTTTCAAAATGGTTTTTACTAGCAACAACATTTTCAATAGCACCAGCAGCCAAGTCAGCTTCAACAGAGGCAAGGCTCAGAATGTGGAGGCACCTGTTTACACCCAAGCCTTTGAGGCAGGTAACAAGAAAGCTGACCTGTACCTGACCACCAACCCCTATGGCTTTGACTTATTTGAGAGTCACTTAGTGTCTAGCTCTGCCCCTGCTCCCGTACCCATCCCCGCACAAGCTGCCCACCAACCAACCAATCAGGATGACAACCTTGACTTGGAACAACTTCCTGCCACCAGCTAACCTGCCCCTACAGCCAATCAGGCTTCAGCTCCCCCAGCCCAGCGCCCCAAGCAACAAATCATCACTACCCAAATTCTTCAGGAAATTGTGGCACTGAATCTACAGGGTCTGTCCTGGGAACAGATTGCCGCCCAGTTGCAATTTACCTGAGCTACTGTTGTGTGGGAATTCAACAACCTAATGAATAAGGGGAATCTGATTGGGACAGCCAAGAAGCCCAAGAAGGCCCCCAAGTCACAAATATCTGAGGCATACCCAATCATGCTTGACCTCCTCTAGCAGGATCCCAAGCTTTCATTGACCCAGGTCCAGAAGCAACTTGCACATCATAATATATGGGTGTCTGAGTGCATGGTGCAGCTCTGGATGTATGGGAAGGTGGCTTCTATTTGGGTTCTTACCAATTTTGCTGGTAACCAATGGGATGGCGCTGAGGATTCCCCATATGACACTGCCATCAAATCAACCCTGGTCCAATGACTGACTAGTCTAACTGATGATGTCATGTTCATCTTCTATTACAAGCTATCATTACTTTTGATGATTTTGGCAAGCAAGGAAAAGCCAATGCCAAGAATAGAAGGAAGAAGGTCAAGAAGGGGACGTTCATTGGTGCATTTCTGGCTGTTTCAGCCAAGGGTTTTGTCTACTATTGGACAAACTCAGATTTCATTGATAGCTACTCATACAGCCACATCCTCAGTGGATTGATTGACTCCTGGGATGGCTCAAATTCCAAGTATCAGGTTTTCTTGAGCCACCAGATGGAGGGTAGCTCCACCGCCCTTGAGGCCATCCAGGGATGCGGGCACCAGGCCTCAGTCTACCCCGCCGGCCATGCAGCCGTCCATCTGGCTGATGTTGTCTTTTTCAAAATGGGATCCACATTACAGGAGCGCTGCCCTCAGGCTTTCAACAACCTCTATCTTGGGGTCCTTGACCACAATTTTCTCTTTGGCTGCCAGATGGTGGCTGACTTGTTTGCACAAATGGTTTTCCATGTAAACATGGGCAACCAATCACGTAAGGATAGGCACCTTCTACCTTGGGCTAGTTCCACCTACCAGCCCATTCATCTAATGACCAATGAGGAATACAATAAGCATTATATGACAGCCATCACGCAAAATCCTCCTGCCTCCACCCCTGCCACCAACACCCCTAACCTGCAAGCCCAACTCATCCAATCCCAGACCCCCCAGGCCAGAACCGCCTCTACGTCTTCCTTCCCGCGTTATTCTGCCTCCTAGGCATCACTCTCCCCTACCCCAATAAACCCCTGTCACCAAAATTTTTCTATTTATATTATCTTTTTTTGAATTTCAATTGTTCATGTTCTCTTTGTTTATAGTTGATTTTATTCTTTATGTTCAGCTTATTTCTATAAAATCATATATTTACTATGTTGTGTATCTAGATCCAGAACACAGTTATTTTTAGCACTTAAACACACCCCTTGTGAAAATATTAACAACAATTTGGTGATCAGCTAAATTTGAATTATAAAATTATAGTGTTAGCTGTTTTTAGATAAAGTTGTTACTGATTGGAATTCAAAACCTTAACAATAAGCTTTAAGCCAATCAGGAGCCAAGTGATAAAAAGATTGTTGTGACATAAAGGGTCATTCAATAATTATTTGGTGCATATGCGCTAATTGATATGATTGGCTGGATGTTTTGCCATGGTATGCAATTGCTGCTGTGGCAAGTTGTTGGTGGACAAGTGCTAACCCAGTAGCTGATTAGGCACTAGTCCATCAACAACTTGCCACAGCAGCAATGACACATAATGGCAAAACATCCAGCCAATCATATTAATTAGCGCACATGCACCAAAGAATTATTGAATGACCCTTTTGTCACAAAAATCACTTTATCACTTGGCTTCTGATTGGCTTAAATTTTATCATTAAGGTTTTGAATTTGGATCAGTAACAACTTTATCTAAAAACAGTTAACACTATAATTTTCTAATTCAAATTTAGCTGATCACCAAATTGTTGTTAATATTTTCACAAGGGGCTATGTCAAGCACCAAAAATAATACAATAACCAAGGAAACAATGCCAACACAAAGCAAACAATTAATATTGAGATGAGTGTAAAACATATACAAAATGGGTAAAAAGATGGGATAATGTAGTAGATGGGAAAACAAAAAGGAATAAACAAAGAGGCAACAGTATCAAAATAATACAGAATTTATTGGGGCAAAAGCTATAAAAACATATGAAAAAGTTAGTAAAAAAATCAAATGAGAGAACTCAAAAAACTACTCAAAGACCTTGACTTGGCAATTGCCAAAATCAAGGACATTGACCGCAAGATCAAAGCCAAAGTTAAGTCTGCCGTCCTCACTGAGGACAAAATTGACAAGGTTTCTGCAAAGACATTAATGACAAAAACGCCAGACACCCCAGAGAAGACCATTGAGTGTGTTCTCAACATCCAGAAGACGGTGGTTGAGGGCCTCCAGTTCAAGGCGTACAATCTTTCTGCACTGTCTGTTTGGGTTGACAACCCAGAGATGTATGAACATCTCAAACCCGCCAAGCGTACCAGGGCAGAGAATACTGAATTGCCAGCGCAATTGATTGCGCCAAGAATGGCCAAGTTGGACAAGGCTGCGGGCAAGGAAGAAACACAAGACGGTAGCCTAAAAAAAATTAATAAATTGTTGTGAATACTGCTATTCACCATGTTTTGATTTTGCCTTTGGTGGGCCATTTTGAAGACAAATCACTTGTTTTTGCTTTTGCCTCTCAAAATGAACTGATGACTGAATCAGTAAGTTCAATTGTTTGGTTTCTTGATCCTGCGCAACTCACTTGCCCCACTAATGCTGATGGCAAGTGATCCTACTGTCCTGGTAGTGTTTAGTGGTATTCCTAACCACTATATATTCCATTTCATATTCACCAATAAAAATTAAGTTCTATTCACATTTTTGTCTTTGTGTCTTCAGTACTTCTGCGCATCTCTCTAGCCACAACTAGTAGAGATTATTCTTCCAAGGCCGCAAGGTAAACACATAGCCTTCCCTGTCATCTAACCAAGACTTAGTACAAATCCAATCCTAAGGTTAGGATTTCCTGTTGTGTGTCTGTGCCGCGCCTCATAACACAACATAAATTTTCAAAATACTTAGCTTTTTTTCTTAGAAAACGTAGATGGCAAACTCTGCCAAGTCCTGGTTCCCTTTGCCCTGGCCACCTTTTATGAAAATTATGCCACTCATGTGGCTAAGAAATTGTATCTGTCCCCCCTGTTGTGCAGGAGCTGGAGGACCACATCCACAGGTCCTTTCCTATGTCCAGGGAGGCATTAGCTGGGCTGAAGTATGGAGAGGGGGCATCTGAATGGGCAGTTACTGCCTACAAAGATGACCAACTGGTCTGCCTGAACCCATTTAACCTCAGTGGAGTTTACTGTGTAAACTTCATTGAGCTTGGTTGGGACGTCCTGGCAACGCTCCCATTCAAGAATGTACCAGATATGGACTGGGCTCATTGGCTGCTTGCTTCTGCTTCCCGTTGGAGCATACCCTATCTTTCCTTCTGGACAACTTTGGGCGCACGGTGAGCAAATTGGCTGTTGCAGACGCAACAGCCGTCAAGAAAACTAAGATCCTCCTTGCGGACTTTGGGATAGCCTGGAGTGCAGATGAGACAGGGCTCTCCTTGGCAATGGATATTACCTTTGCAAAGACCAGGCACAATAAGAAGATCAGTGCAGTTTTCAATAAATTATGTGAGTGCATAGAAGCCTTTGCTGGGCAAAGGCTTTACTTAGTGGTTTACCTTGGCTATCTTTTCTTCTTTGGGATGAGCGCCAGTGTAGAGGATCTAGACAGGGTCCTTCTGGGAATCAACAAGGCCTGGCTTGCACTTGACAGGAAGAAGGTCCCCCTGGATATGACTCGGTGAACCATGTAATCCAAGACGCCCTGGTCCTGGCAGGAATTTACAGTTTGCAGCCCCGCCCAAAAAGCTGCTCATCAGTTTGCACCTTACCCTACTCCCCTTCACCAGCAGGAGGGAGTTTTTTAATAAGAGTGTATGCACTGTCCACAGTGTGGCGGTGAAGGTTGTGAGCCACCTCCATTGCGGGGTGGGTACATACCAAAGAACCCACCACAGGCGTTTGCAATAAATTCTCTCTTCTAATAAAAATCCTTACAATTCATATTATTTTTATTATAATAAAATTTTCTAATTCTTATTTCAGCAAACCAGTTTTGCAAAATATATTGCAGAAACAGGTTTCATAAAACCATAAAATAATAGGTTAATAAAATGAATTCCAACTTGTACATTTTGTGTTTAATTTTTATAAGACTATTTTATATTTATTTGACAAAGTGGTATAAATCTATTTGCGTAATCCAGTATCAAGCGTTTGGGAGTACCTCAGATGGCATAATAAAATAATATATAATAAAATAAATAAATTAGTTACATCTATTGATGGTCCTTCTGAATGTGATTGCGGGCGTGGAAACATCTAAATATAAAATGATAATTAATAAATCTTGAATAGTAAATAAAAGAATATAAAAAATTGGACACACTAAGCCTTTAATTGATTGGCTGTTTAGCTAGGCACGCAGGGATGAAAAAATCAGCGTGGCCATAGAATTTGGCCACAGTCTCAGCTGGGAGGGTGTGGATCCCAGCCTACAGCAAATTAAAGAGGTCCTTGGTCCCAGTTGGGGTTCCTTGCTTGACAACTTGCTTGAGCCACCCAAAGACTTCCTCAATGGGATTTAGGAAGGGTAATTAGGCTGGGAGGAAGAGAAGGCGCTAATTTGCTGTGGCCAATTGCTGGGGGCCCACAGAATGCTGGTGTCAATTGATGGAAATTCTTCAAGAATGTCAGCCACCTTGTGGAGACCAACATTGTCCAACACAATGACATTGGTGAAGCCAGGGCTTGTGTGCCTCAGGTGCTCCTGGACCAAAAGGAGAAATGATAGAAAGGTCCTGCTGTTATGTAAACCCAATATCATTTGGTAGAGCTTGACCCCCTTTGGACCAAGGAGAGCCACCATCAAGTAGGCTGTGGTGCAGACTGCAGCACGCCAAGCTACCCCATCATTTGAGCCTTTTGGGGCATACTCATATGCATTCCGCATAGACGAGGCAAATGCTGATTTGTCAATATAGTAAAATTTTACTGTCCCCTTGGCTTTGAGGGCAGTGTACACCTCTGTGTATTTTTTCCAGGTCTCAACATTGGCTGGGCTGTTTCTATTGTAGGGAGATACCTCAAGCTTTTTCCAAGAAAATTGCATTCCCTTCACCAGATGGTAGTAAAAGGAAATCAAGGCCTCAATACCAAAAGTAGATTTGACCATGGCCTGTATATTTACCAGTTCAAGATGGTAATCCCGGGTTATCCACTGGGGGATTGCCCATTTGTGCTCCTTGGTGAGAATGGTAGAAACATACAAGGATTTCTCTGCAGCAAGGACACAACCAGTATCAATGAATTTTTGGAAGGTCTTGCTGGCGTACTTGGGATCCACTCCAACAAGAGCTGCAGCCGCCTTGTAATCACCCGATTCCTGCATTAGCTTAAGCAGGATGATGCGTTTGATGCCAGGGATGCGCTTCTGGGCAGGCTTTTTAGCGGTGGGGATTGACTTGTTGGCATTGGGCACAACACAGGGCATAGGTGCCTTGGTATAGAAGGCTACAACCTTTTTTAACACCAGCTGTCTCTCATCAGTTTGATAGAACTCAGGCTCCTTGTCATCCTCCTGATTGCCATCACTGACGTAGGGCTTGTAGCTAGTATCAAGTACAGGCTTTACCTTCTCCAGCATGGCTGACGGGACCAACTCTTGCTGGTATACAAAGTCAAACACATACAAAGTAAGTTCTACCTCCTTGTTTCTAACTTTCTTGGTGAAGGTAACCTTGGTTGGCTTCTGAGTCAGCTTGGGGACCCAAGGGTTTATGCTCTGCACCCTAGCAGCTTGTGCTCCTTGAACCGGCTGTGTCAGTGCAGCGTCACCATGGAACTCTCCTCTCCCGTCTCCTCCTTGAGTAGGCACTTGGTTTGCACTAACTCTATTCTTTGACCTGCGGGGGCAACTGCAACCACGGCACACAACAGGTGTATTGGTACTCTGGTGTTGTGTTCCTTTCATTTTAAAGCTTAATAAAATATTAAATAAATTTCAATTAAGTTACTCCCTAATTTTAATTTTTGCTTTTATCTGATATGGATATTTAATTAATATTTTTCCCACCCAATATCCCAATTATAGATTTTTCATCTCTTAATTAGTTGTTTTTGTTTTACAACGCCCATTTTTGAATACCTGAAATGATTTCCTCCTATTTTTTCAGATTTTACTGCCAAATTTAAACACCCAACACAATATTTTTAAAATTTATGTTTCAGATCTTGTGTCTTATTTTAGATACCTTGGTATCATTCATGATTACAATCCATTATACACATTGTGTGAGTGATTTTGTTTACATAGTGAGTTGCTATTGTGTTTTGTTTTTGGTTTGAGTTTTGACACACCTTGTTTGGGTGTATTTTGTCACCAATTCACATAGTAAACATATGTACACCAAAATTCAACTCACACTATTTTGTTTGTGAATCAATGTATTTTGGATTGCATTTTGAATGGTTTTGCTTTGCATGTGAGCTCATTGTTGCTGTGTTGACTTATTTTGCCCATTAACGCCAATAAACCCTGTTAACAGAGTGTATATTTTAACCTGAGAGTTGGATTTTGTTTAAATCTGAAATCATTTTGTTTAAATCTGAGGCATTTTTGGTTGTTGCCATAGCTTTTAAAACTATTGCATCAAACTTGATGTAGAATGCTTCAGGAAATGACTGGATTGTGTGCATTTTGAATTTGAGTTCCATGTGTTTGATATCTCATTTTTGGAATTCATTATTTGACTTCATTTTTGTTGTGTGATTGACTATTTTTGTTTTCAGCCCTATATAAATGGAAGCTTTATTGATTAAATTGACTTTCAACTGGTTCCAGTTGAAATTTGTTTTGTAACTGTGTTCATACGTTCTAAACTGAATAATATATGTTTATCTCAACAGGTTTGGAATCTACTGTACCAACTTTATTAAATCAGTTAGAGAAGCAATATCTTGTTACTTATTAATTAAAAAAGGGTGAGGATATGAGCATAAAGTACATTGCCATTGTCTGTACTGGCATAATGGACAGTGTCAGAGGTAGCGGAGTGGGATTGCACAGTGTGATGGGCATCAGAGTTGGCAGGTCAATGGTTGTGTCTTGAAGCGGAATTGAGGAAGCTGAGATGGTTGACTGGGAATAAGAATCAATAGCTGATTGCTTCAATTGTTTGAATTCTTCTTCTGTCATATATGCAGGCTTGACATACCAAATGGATGAGTGTGGGGTGAGGTGGGGGTCCTTTCTGGATTTATTACTATCACTTTAATAGAAGATGATGACATCAGATAAGTATTGGACAAATATGGAAGGGAAAGTCAAAACCGCTTCTCAATCTGGGTGCAAAGTTCATGGTATGTGACATACTTCAAGTGCCTGAGTGCAGAACAAGTTTTGTATAGACACATATCTACAAGATATATGTTGGTGTGGTTTATGGGTTAGATCCAGTAGTTATGACCTGTGGCTGCAATTTCATTGATAGCCCATTCATGCTGCTCTATATCAGCACTTAACACAACTGTGTGTAAATCTTTATAAGTACATACTCCATCAGAATGGCTTTGAGCTCCTTCTGGTATATGTACCCATCTGCAGCGGTTGATGAAGCAGAGTAATTGTTGAAACTCACTGGAAAAACTGCCATAAAAACTCTGAAAAATCTATAAAAAATTGGACCAAGCTTACATATGTCAGATTGGATGCACTTAATCCCAAAGTCTTGGGTATTTGATAAAAAAATTTCATACAATAAGAAGATGACAGCATTATGTGTTCTCTTTGCTCTTCCCTTTAAAAATTTGATGACAGTTAAATTGTAGGGATTGATGTCCACCAATATAGGATCATTGGTAACTTGATTAGTCAAGTTTTTTTGGCAACCAGAGCTCTTTGCATCCACAAATTGACACTTCCTTTGTTGTTAAAACCCCTATAAATCCCTAATTGGAGGCACACCTGGATTAGGGGCATTTGGGGGTCACATTTAATAATGGTCAATTCAAAAGGGTAGAATTTTTCACTTTCAGTTGATGTACGGCCTCAGTTGATGTCTTCTTGAGAGGGGGACCACAGTTGACATGGGCTTGTAGGGTTGCAGCCACATTGGGCTTTTCAAACCCCATTGTGGTTGTCATTTCCCCAATGGAGATAAACATTCATTGTTTTTCAACTGATTCCAGAATACTTTCAGGAGTGATCAGTTTTCTTCTGCATCTTGAAGGCTGATTGGCTGGAGGTGGGATGTGTCTGTCTTGAGAACCAGACAGTACCATCTTATTGGCTGTTTCTTGATTCTGACTTCTCTGGGTGACCCCTTGGCTCAATTGGCATATTCCAGATGATAGTATTGATACATGATTTGGGTTAGCAGCTGCCTGTCATAATGGGTAAACAGGGCCATGCTAAAAGACACAGGAGAAAGAACACACTCCTGGGTGGTGCTTTCAGAAGGGCCTGCAGGTTGGGAGTGGCCATAGACAGAGGCTTCACTGTTAAGAGACCCAGCGTAGCCCTGCATGATTTTTTCAAGGCCAGGGAGCAGCTCATTGACTTGGTTGTTATTGGAAGAAGACTTAATAATTTTTTATTAAAAAACTTAAAATCAAAAAGAGGAGTGTATATTTAGTCAATTTTATTGTTAATTATGTTAAGTTGGTAAATATTATGGTATAAATTTTAACTGTCCTAAAATGGAATAGGGTAATTTTTGAGAATGCCTATGATTCCTAAAAGAATCAGCACAAATCCACTCTAGATCCTTTGGCATCCTTTTTGAGACACCCATAAATTATATTTATTTCAAATTAACCTCATTTTTTATTTGAAATTTGGTTCTTTTATTTAACAATCACGCAATTTCAGATTTGTTAAGGGTTACATGTTGTCTATGATTCATTTGAAATACAGGAAATCTCAAATTGTACATTAGAATCCCACGTTTATGATTCATGTATCCTGCATTTGTTTGCTGAGTTTGTCTTTTGTTAGTTGAGTTATCTGCTCAAGGGATTTGAAATTTGCTGATTTAAATAAATCTGAAAAAGTCAGATCAAATAGTTGATTTTATTAAATATTTTAATTTCCACTCAGCTGAGTTGCCCACAAAAGTGATTTGAAATTTGGACCAAGGACTTGACAATCTTGCATTTTTACGTTTAGGTTCTGAATTTACAGTACTCTCATACCCAAATTTTGAGTGTTCTTTCATTGTACATACAGATGCCAGCCTAACAGCAATTGGTGCTGTTCTTTCTTAGTTAGATGTCAAAAATCAGGATCATCCAGTGGGATACTGCTCCCATACACTTAATAGCCATGAACACAATTATACAGTTTCAGAAAGGGAATGTCTGGAAGTAATCTATGCTTGTTAACAATTCAGGGTATATCTTCATGGAGTACACTTTACAGTGGTGACTGACCACGCCTCACTTAAGTGGTTGAAGACACTCATGGACCCTGAAGGACAGCTGACATGATGGGCTATCAAGTTTAAAGCTTACAACTTTGAGATAATCCATTGCGCTGGCACCATGCATCAGAACGCAGATTGCCTCTCTTGCCTTCCCAGCACAGCCTTGGTTTTCTTAGCAGCAGATGAGCTTTAAAATAAGTTGATGATAAAGATTCTACTTAAGGGAGGAACCAATTGAGATTCAGAAAATTCTGAAAAATCTTGCAGTAGATACTTGCATTAAGGACAAGCAGCTTTTTCAGCTGCACAAAGGGAAATGGTTGCCTTACATCCAGCCATCCTTACATACTGATGCAGTAGTATCAGCACAGTGCACTGTGGGTAATAATGGTATTCATAAGATTCTGAATCTTCTACAACAACATTGCTACTTGGAAGTGGTACATTCTGATGTAGCAGAAACACTGGCTGCTTGCCATGATTGTATTATAGAGCAACCCAAGATCTTGCGCTATCAGCATCAATTGATCCAACCCGGTTGCGCATTTCACACAGCTGTGATTGATCTAGTTGGGCCATTACCCGTCACAACAAGTAGTAATAAATTTGTGATAGTGGCCATGGACCAACTGACTAAGTGGGTTGAGACCAAGGCTATTCCAAATCAGTCTGCTCTAACCATAGCCAAGTTTATACTTGAGAACATTCTCTACAAGCATGTCTGCCTGCAGACCTTGTTGACAGATAATGGCTCAAAATTCACAAGTTATATGATACCACAGTTTAATAATCTAATGGGAATTCACAGCACCCTTTCAAATCCATACCATTCTCAGACAAATGGAATGGTAGAGAGAACTAATGGAAGTCTAGTACAGATTCTAAGGAAGCTAAGCCATCAGCACATAACAGAATAGGATACATATCTTCTGGCAGCTACTTTTGTGTACAAAATAGGATTCCATAGGGCTACCAGAAAAAATCCTTTCCATATCCTTTATGAACAACAACCTAGTCTCCCCCCTTACTTGTACAGTTTAGTTAATTCTGGCAACTCTCTCTCACCTAACATATATCTAAAGAGATTAGCTCAGACTCTTATTAAATTACAGTCTGAAGAGTACTCTAACAACCTGGCAACTAAGGAAAAGGATTTGGATTTTGCAGTAAAGATACTCCCTGCTCTTCCTGAAAATGAGATAGGAAGTATGGTATACTTCTACAGCAATTGAGGGTACAGTCATAAAAGCAAACTTGCCTTCTTATGGCAAGGCCCAGTCAAAGTTATCCAGAAAGTGGGAGTAGACAACTACACCCTAAAGGATCTAGAAATTGGTCAATTGATTACTTGAGTCCATGTGCAGTATATGTGCAAGGCTCCTAGTGGTCAATCATAATCCCCTTTATGGGTAATGACTTGAAAAAACAAAAAGCCTAATGAAAATAATCCATGAGTTGTTACCCTATTCACAAAAAGAAGGAAGATAATGCATATAAGGGGAAATAAAAAATAATTATGTTACAACATTTTATTAAGGTGCAAGTTCTTCTAATGTTAGACGTAATTGAAGGAGGATTCTTCAGATGCAGCATATATAAGCCACACAGAAGGCAACCAGCGGAAGCCATACAGAAGGAATGGGGATGAATTGACTGGCATGAACCTGAGGCAATTTATTCCTACTGAATATAGGAATGTAATTCCTAGGAGGATACACTCCCATAGCAGTCTTTCTTGTTGAGCATACTCTTCTGATGTTTTGCCACCCACAGAGTACGTCATATTGAGCAGTGATTTGAGGTACTCAGGCATATGGTGAAGATGTTGATGGTAGACAGACTTTGATCCACACAGGACAAGGTTTCCAACTAGCATCATGGATTGTCGGCTTTCTGTATCCTTTTAGCTTAGTAGGTCCAGTGTAGCACTAATAGCTCTTTGAAGAAAGTATTCATGACTGTCAGAACCATGCCATAAAGGGACTGGTCCTACAGCTGACTTAGGATTAATCCAGGCAACAAAGATAATATTCAACAGCTCTAGTGCACGAGACTTTTGATTGGACAATAGGGACATACCATCTGAACTAAATTAGTTAAGCTGGATCTCTGAGTAGTCCAACAGTTTAGGAATTGGTACCTGCCAGTGAAATATGTTCCCAGCTTCAAGCTTCTGTGTAGAAATCATGTATGGATACCTCAGAGCAAGCATTAATAACAACTACATTGCAAAGGAACCACACAATTTTAGCCTTGGGATTAAATCCCAACAAACATGCAGGTCCATATCTACATACTGCCTGTGTTGGTCTTCTTGGATTACAGCAGCAGTATTTGGGACGTCATTTGCATTTATTTCTTGAAGTCTTGTGAATGGAGAATTGGGAATAGAGTGCACCACCTGACTAGGCCGTGTAGACAGCTTCAATGTTCTTCTTGGAGTCACAGTGGGTGAGCACATGACGGTATTGAATGGCATGCTTGGCTGGTATGCACTACCACTAGTGGAGCTTAATAGATTTATGTCAATTTCACTGCCTAGTATTTTGTTGAAGTTATCATTTTCTTTGGATTCCAAGATTGGTGATGGATATGGGGGTTCCCTGGGGCTTGTTCTTTTAGAGTTGACACTGTTGGTAATTACTCTCTGTTGTGGCTGGTCAGTATATTGTACTACTGGCTTTCTTACTTGTTTGGAACGGTTAACCATAATAGGAGAGAAAGCTACGCCACTGTAATATCTAGTTTAGTGGAGGAAAATATTGTAAGGTGGTTAGTGTAAACTAGCCATTACTGACGTCAATGTACCTGCCATTAATTAGGCTCTAGTTTGAGGCTCCAAATAGCCCTGTTTTACAGATGAATAACCAGTCCAGTGAATCAACAGGCTATAACCTTATAAGGTTATTTAGCCCATCAAATAACTATAATGAATGATGGGCTGAATGCCAATATGATCTGACATTAAAGCATGATCAGAGTATCAGTGGCTAGACATTAATTACAATCTCCTATATAACTCTTCCCTTGCTATTATTAATAAAATATTGATTTTACACTATATACATATTACTCATACTAGGATAGTCTTTTAATAAGCACTTGGTTTAGGATAAAGTATAACACGTCATAATCCAAGTTAAGCTATTATCACACACCATAGCCTACGTTACAACAACAACTAACCAATAAGATCAATTATCACCCATGAATCAAATTATCTTTGAATGACCCTTTATATCTCAACAATCAATTTTTCACACAGCTTCTGATTGGCTTAAATTTCATCATTAAGGTTTTGAATTTGTATCACAGACAACTTCTCTGATACAATAATTGTATAATTATCCAAATTAAACTTAACTAAGCATTTAATTGTTGTTAGTTCTGTTACAATGGGCTGTTTAAATATTTGAAAACAACTATGTTCTGGATCTAGACACACTGTATAGTAAGAATATTATATCATATAGAAATAAGCTATATATGAGAAAGAATGAAATAAAAACAATAAGATTAATAAACAAGTGAAACTATGGATAAGAAATATATTAATAAAAATGTTTGGTGGCAGAGGATTTATTTGGGACATGGAAAAGGATGTCCATGAGGCAGAATAATGCAGTAAAGAAGGAGCATATGAAGTTCTGGGTTGAGAGGTATGAGTCTGGTATTAGGTGGAAACAGCTGACATGTGAGGGTTAGTGATGACGGAGGTGAACTAAGTGGATTTTGCATGAAGGCCAACAGATAAAGCCTGAAATATTTCTTGTCTGTCATTGGTTTGGCTGGTTAATGGACAGCTGTGACCAGGGTGGGAAGTTTTTGTCCTTTATTTGACTGAATGCCCTTATTTACATGGTAGACATGTTGGGCAATTAAGTCAGCCACCATCTGCTGGCCAAAAGAGAGAAGTTTGATCTTGGACGCCAAGACATAAATCATTGAAGTACTGTGAGTGCTGTTCCTGGACAATGTTCCCAATATTATAGAACATGAAATTGCCTAAATGAATATGTACATGGTTGGCTGAATAAATTGAGTCCTGGTACCCACATTATTCAATTTTTTTGATGGCCTTAAAATTTTCATCTGGTGGCTCATAAACCCTGATAGGATGAATTTGAGCTATCCTGGGAGTCAAGTAATCTGCTGAAGATCTGGTTATACTTATAACCATTGGTTTAATAAGGGTTTGTCTAATAATAGACAAAACACTTTAGCAAAACAGCATAAATGCACCAATGAAAGTCCCTTGTTGACCTTCTTCCTTCCATTAGTCTTATTGACTTTTCCTTGTTCCCCAAAATTGTCAAACACAATAGAAATTTTGTAGTACAATGTGAATATGATGTTATGAGATAAACTTTTCAAACATCATGTAATAGTGAATATAATAGAATGATTATATGAGGAACCCTTGATGCCATACCATTGGTCCCTGCTGAAATGGGTCAGCACTGAGACTGAGGCCACTTTACCATGCATTCAGAGCTGCACCATGCAAACCAATACCCATATTATTTGGTGTGTAAGCTGATTTGGACTTGGTTCAGGGAAAGCATAGGGTCCTGCTGCAGTGATCAAACATAATAGGGTATGATTTGTTGGTCTGGGACTTGGGTGCTTTCTTCTGATTTATGAACATTGCAATTATATTCCCCTTGTTCATAAAGCTGCTGAATTCTCTCATCACAGTGGCTCAGGAAAGTTCTAATTGGTCAGCAATTTGGTCCTAGGTTAGGCCAAAATATTTGAGTGCCACAATATCCTGGAGAATTTGTGTGGTAATAATTTGGCACTTTGGGTGCTGGGTCTCAGACGCTGTAGCCTTATTGGCTGGTGTGGGGGTCAGTTGGCTATTTGAAGAAAGCTGTTCTGAACTAGATTGCCAATATGATTGGCTTTTTGACTGATTCCCTGTGAAGAGTTGTTAAAGGAGGCTTGAGCAGAGCTAGACTCTTGGTGATTATCAACCAAGTCAACCCCATGTGGTTTGGGAGTCAGGTACAGTTTAACTTCCTTGTTACCCACATCAAAGATCTGGGTGTAAACAAGGGCATCTGTGTACTGCGCCACTCACTGCTGACACTATCTTGGCTGCTGCCTTTTTTCTAAGGATGTCAAAATTGTTGTTGTTAGAAAACCATTGTAAAATTAAAACAATCAAAAATAATTAAAATAAGAAGTTTAAAATTTTATGGTCTGAATTTTATTTTGATCACAAGTCCAGATTGGGATTTTCCTGAAGCTATCACACACAAATAAAGAGCCACAAAAATGAATATAATGTCTCTGCTCCCAAATTATATAGACATTGGTTGGCTACTAAAATGTCCTTTTTCTGTTTTAGGAGGCAAATATTAAACATCTTATGTGACTTGATTCTGTTCTGTATTTGTAAAAATTTGCTTCTAGGTTGCTCTATTTTTGTTTCATTTTAGTCCTTCTATTGGCACCTCATCTGAATTATGATAAGATTATAATATATTCTGAAATAACCCTAATCTATTTCACATGTTGTACTGAGTCATTTTTTTGTAGTTTAGACTATGTTGTTTGATGTTTTATATAGTTTTGTTTTTTGGGTTATTTATATTATGTTTCTTGTTAACCATTTTTCCAGTTCACTGAAAAACACTTTATCAAGATTTCTGGTCTTGAAGGCAAGATTTTTATTGTTATTGGTCATATGATTTTGTTGATAGGGGGTTATATGGCAACAACCTATGCTATCAATTGGGTCTTTGATACAGCTACGGCCTGCAGGTTTCTGTCAGTCCATAGGAGAAATACACTTAGTCTGCAAGTAGACAGCTACACACTATACTTGGATACTTCTGACTACTAGGTGGTGGCTAGTAGTGATACTGGGATAGAGATATGGTTTCTCTATCTTTAAGGGTGATAATTCTGCATAATCTCTAATTAGGAGAGCACCTTATATAGGGTGGATAAGCTCTCTTGCCAGATTAATATCTGACACCTCTAACTCTTACTAGTCAGTCTATCTGTTCCCCAGACTGCTAGTTTCAGCCCCCAGAGCTAG
Organism: Entomophthora muscae; assembly: GCA_014839935.2. Taxonomy (NCBI): domain Eukaryota; kingdom Fungi; phylum Entomophthoromycota; class Entomophthoromycetes; order Entomophthorales; family Entomophthoraceae; genus Entomophthora; species Entomophthora muscae. Next base: position 90,762 of record QTSX02001647.1, read on the forward strand.
GCAGCCATGTTGTGTTGGCAGGTGACTTCAATTGATTACTGGACCCCATGTCAGTGCAACAGGGTCTTGACGGCATCTTGTCTATAATTCATGCATATTTGAGATTCAATTACCCTGTCAATGGGTATTTGAATCTTGCATCATCCTTCTAAATGACCTTCTGTATTGGTTGTATGTTCAGATTTGAGTCCAGACGCTTGAAGGTTTGGCAGAGGCACGTCCTGCAAGAATATTTGTGAACCATCAAGCTTGTTGGCTTAAGTGTGAACCAATAAGAAGTCCAGCAATGGATCACAATCAAGCTTAGGGATAACTATCAATATTATGATTACCCAAAGCTATTGATGGGATCACACCAGTACTTTTTTAAGCTTGGCAGCTCTGTGGCAATTGGCTGTTGGGAGCCAATCAGTCAGGAGAATGATGGTCAAGTCTACCATATTATTCCAAAATCCTGACACACTTAAATTATTTTCTATCTGAAACTTGCTTGACTTGGATTTTGCTTAAACCTGAGTCTACTTTGTCTAACTCTGAGTTATTTTGCTTAGCACCATAGCTGTGAAAACTACTGTAATATTATATTCCTGTGACTGTTACATATAGCACAGTTAAGAAAAAAGCATATATATTAAAAGTTTAAAGGTTTGATTTCTTTTGAAAGGAATAAAGGCAATTAGCTTATCCAATATATTGATGAATATTTAAAGTCACAATAGGCCTTGAGTTTATTGACTTAAGGAATTAATTGAGTACCTGATAAGGATAATGAATGCTATAAAGTATGTTGATACTTATATTCCACAAATAATATATTTATATGTTTTAATTTTAAGCTAATATCTACTTAATTTTAAAATACTTCTGAATATTTCTTAAAAAATTTAAAGTTTTAAAATTTCAAAGTCTTATCATATTTCTTATTCAATACTTTGATGAAATAAATTGACTTGAAGCTAGGAAAAAAAGGATACATAGGACTTGCTAAATATTTGAAGTCAGGAAAAAATAGGTAGAAGCTCTGATTGAACATGGAAAAGACCATCAGGAACCCAGGTTTGGTCCACCTGGCAGAGGCTCTGGGCCATCTGGCGAGGTGATAAATTGAATAAAAATCCAACTCTGTAATACTTGACCAGAAAAAGAACTTGCTTAAAATATATGTTGACCTTCACTGGTCCCAGAAAAAAGAATGAAAGAGAAGGTTTTTGGAAATCATGGCTCTCAAAAACCTGCTCATGTGCCAAGGAATCATTCAGGCCACTTGCCATTACACTTTTTGTGGATTGACTAAAAGTCCATTTGGAATCAATCCAAACAATGCCCCCTTTACATTTATCTCCTTCATAACATGTGATATTTTCAAATATCTTTTCTTTTTCAAGTGAGTATAAATATACTTCCTTGTGAAGACAATTATAGATGTAGTCACATTCCTTGTAGAGATTGTTTAAAAGCTTTTGAGACTGCCCTGAGTAATAGCTTGAGAAGCTTCCATTATGGCTCCAGTATGCTGATTCATCATAGAACATAGGCTTTGAGATATGTCTGATTCCAACTGAGTCAATGGTTAGAGAAGCTCCCAGTCCTGGGGGTGCAATTTGAGTGGGCTTACATCCAAAGCCAATAGTGTTGTGTGTATTTTGATCCATGAAAGATCAATACCTCATTACCAAGTCTATTTATATGGTTTGTATTTAAAATAGTATATTTTATTCTACTTATAATTTGTTATTTGCAAAGAATCTGTCATTGACTTACTATAAGTTAGTAGTTAAGCCTGGAAGGTGTGCAGTAGTTTTAAAAGCTGTGGTAACAAGCAAAAACAATTCAGATTTAAACAAAATGAACTCAGATTTTAAACAAAATTAAAAAATAAACAAATTTATATTAATTTACAATAGATTTAGATTCATTTCAATTTTGTTGAAATCTGAGTTCATTTCGTTTAAATCTGAATTGTTTTTGCTTGTCGCCATAGCTTTTAAAACTACTGTAAGCATGCATGCTGCTGTATATTCCCAGGTGAAACTTCATAATATCTTTTATTTAAAGGACCAGGTTTTTGAATTCAAATAACCGGGAGCTGTTCATTGATTTGTATTTATTCGAAACCGCTAGTTTCATCTGCCTATTTGTGATTCAATTATTTTTCTGTAGGCCTAGATCTGCACCCGCAGATTGAGCATACAATAGACTGATTCGCGTGCAATTCTTGTGCCTCTTAGTTAAGAATAAAAGTACACCATATTTCTTAAATATGACAAGCTTAAAATGTTAGTCTGTAAATATTTATGGATCCTAGCTCAGATTCTAAAATGGCTTTAAAAAAGGATTTATCTAGCTATGTTTCTACCACTATTTATTCATGGTGGCACATAAAACATTGTAACCAAGTGACTGGTGCCTAGGTCAAGCTTGGTTTTATATATCCTAAACAGTCGACCTTTTAAAGTGATGAAAAATATATAAGGGCAATTTAATAGCTCGGATAAACTTTTTTAAAATGTATAGCAGAAAATCAATTAATCAAAGTAATTAATTTATTAAAACCCTTTTTAAGTATAAAATCAATTTAAACTACTTTGGTATGATATGCCTATTTGCTAAGTCCTTTTCTACCGGATTCAAAAGCTTAACTGTCATAACTAGCCTTTTAAAAATGGGGGTTCACAAGTAGAATGTCCGGGCCAGGGAGATTGTGACGGGTTTGGTTAAGCTTATTGGTGACAGATTTTAAAATGTTAAAACATTGGGACATGATCATTTGCTGGGAATGTTTTTAATAGTTCAGGAAGGAATTCTACCTGGTTAAAGAAATAATAAATGGTTCAAAGATAAACTTCAGGATCTTTATAAATAACTCCCAACATGGAAAAATCTAGAAACCCCTGAAAAGAAATTTTATCTCTTCCCTAAAAAGTGTAAGCAAACATCAGTTTAAATAATAAATTATCATCTTATGGGAAAGAGTCAAAACTTGTTCAAGAGAAAAAAGAAACAAAAGGTCATCTCAAAAGCTGATTCACAATTAGGGCTGTGGTAGACAAAAAACATGATGATTGTGGCATTTTCCATCATTGTTACTTTTGAATCATTGCCTTTCAGGAAAAACAGATTCCCCTAATATAGGGAATCTGAATTTTCCCTATTAGATTTAGGAGGAGAAAGTTTTCTTCCTCCAAAATCTAGTGTCATCCACTTGGCATCCAGTGGAAAATGGGGCAGGAAGATATTCTGTCAAATTTAATCCAACTATTTTTTCTTAATATGTAAAATATTTAACTTTGCAACCAATAAAAAAAGTTCAAAAATAAAGAAATTATATTTTATAAAAATTATTATTTACAACTTTTAATGTTCTTACTTTATTTTATGGCACTTAATTTAATTTAATTGGATTTTTATAGGGTAAAGATTTAAAATCAAGTCTCATAAAGACAAAAAATATGTTCAAAGAATAGCTTTTATTAGTAAATAGAGTATATTTAACTTTTTTTTAAAAAATTAAATATTTTACATATGAAGAAAAAATAGTTGGATCAGATTTGATGGAAAAAAATTGACAGAATATCTTCCTGCCCCTGGAAAATACAAGCTGAAACCAAGTGGGTGAGGCAAAAAAACAACTTAACAAATTTAAACAATATTTAATTCAAAATTTTACATATTTTTTGATTTTAAGAATTAAGAGCAACAGATTTCATTCAATCCATTAATGTATATGATTTGATTCAAAACAGATTTGCATCCAGTGAATAGAGTACTGTAAATTCAGAACCTAACATAAAAATGTGGGATTGTCAAATCCTTGGTCCAAATTTTGAATCATTTTTGTGGGATGGCCTTTTTTAATTAAATTGATTTTTTTGAGTATTTATTTGAATTTTTAAAAATGCGGGAACTCATAGACACTTTGCAAAATTCAAGTTGAACTGCACATTTCCAATGGACAAAATGAATTAACCAGAATCAGATTTGAATAGTTCAAATCCATCAACCATTTTCATTAAGTTTACTATGTTTTTTGAAATTTCAGGATTGTCAAATCTAAGAACCAAATTTCAAATCACTTTTGAATGCCACTAGTAAACTCAGATATTAATTGCAGGAACTGGAATCCAAATTGAATGTACAGTAAGCACACTAGAAAACACCAACCCAAATCAAGAAGCTCCACCACAACTAAAATCAAATGAAAAATTCAATCTCAACAACCATGTTTAGACATATAAAGTGATTAAACTTTAAAATTATCCAAAACTGGAAAGTATACAATATTATACACTTCAAATCACAGATATAGAAATTCTTTACTATTCAAGGCTAAATCGAGAGAAAACAACTACCCACAACTAAACCAATAAATCCAAATAAATACATATTTAATCTAAAATATATTTTTTATTTTATTTTTATGGACCACCAGTTGCATTCCCAGCCCGCTCCTACACCAGCCCGCGGGGCAGCCTGTCCCAGAGGGTCCAAGAACAGACCCAGAACCCAACTTGAGGGGAGTCATGCCAATACACAGGCCTCCCAAGGTGTCAGCCCAGCCAACCACCTCCTGAATCCCAAGCCAGAACTATCAGCTTGAATCCCAGGCAGAAGCCACTTTCAAGGCCTGCTTCCAAAGTCTCCTATACAAAGGTCATCAGGAATAATGAGGTTACATACACCTCCACTGTGTACCCAGTTATCACCTGGCCCTGCATTCTTGATCCAAGAGTTGTTACTTCCTGCTCACGTGTTTTTGACACATTCTATGGCCATTGGCCACCACTGAAGAGCCATCTGCGCCTGTATTGTATGCCACCATTGACAGCACCAGCGCAACCAAGCGTGATCTCACCTTCTACATGAAGGTCCCCATCCCCTGTGTTGAGCCAGCCAGCCAGGATGTCACGGTACCTTTCAAGGGCCGGCGTCAGTTGACAGATAGTGAGCGTGAAGCTCTTCTCAACTGTTTGAACAGGGGAATGGAAGTTTGGGATATTGCATCCCAATTTGGTGTCACGGCCAGATACATTGGAAATATCAACAAAAAGTATGATAACACTGGGAAAATTGCCAAATCCACCAAGGCTAAGTGGCAGCCCAAACTCCTTCAGCTTGTTCTTATTGATGCAATCAAGCAGTGGGATACCAAGGATTTCCACCTGGACTCACTTGCTGTCCAATCAATTCTTGCCACAGAGTTTGGGCTTTCTGTCTCCAAAACCCTTGTATATGAAGCAATATTCAAATTGGGCTTCTCTTGAAAGGTCCTCAGAGTTTCTCCATACAATAGGAACAGCAAGAAAACAATCAAAGATTGACACATTTATGCCAAGACTTATCTGGCCCTTAAGGAGACTGGCAACATACAGTTCTTCTACATCAACAAATTGTTGTTTTCCTCCTCACTCAGGTCTAGGCATGGGTGGGTTGAGAAGGGGTCCAAGGACAGCGTAGCCCATTGTGCAGCTGTCTGTTCAAAGACCTATTCAATGGTGTGCTTCTTGGTCCTTGCGGGTTGGACCAACACCAAATGATCAAGGGTTTCCACAATGCAGGACTTTTCTCAATTTTCTCTGAGCTGTAAAGAAATAACTCCAGATTAATTTCACCAGCACAACTAAAATTGTTGTGCTTGATAATGTTGGTCTCCACAAAGTGGATCTGGTTGTTTCTGAGTTTCCACCAATAGATAAAAATGCACATTTGGCCAGCCAACGCCTGGCTGACTGCCCAATGAGACTCCTCTTCCTTATGCCCTATTCTCCATTTCTGAATCCAATTGACAAGGTCTTTGGGTGGATCAAAAAGAAGGTGAAGAAAAGCCTCCCTCAGGATACCAAGGATCTCTTCAACATTCTTGAGATTAGCCAATTTGCAATGCCACCCAATGTGGTGACAGCTTTTTACAAGCACTTGGGATCCTTCCTCCCCAAAGCCCTTGCCTCCAAGCCAATCAGATAAATGGGCGCTCTGGGTTTTATTTGTTTTTATTTTTATTTATTTTGTTTTTAATAGGACTCAAAAATTATTATTTATATATAATGATATGATGTTTGATTGTATTATAGACATATAAGAATTAGTAAAAAAATAATAAAAATTTATTATTCTAGATATAGAGTTATGTATTTTTTATTATAATCCACCAAATAGTATACTGATTGATGTGTTAACAAATAAAAAATAAAAAAGATAGAAATAGATTAATTTTATCTAAATAATTGTGAATCATTGTTGATACTTTGGATTTTTTAAGCCACAAATTGGGCCTCACAAGTCATCATCTGATCCTTAATATTTCAGTGCCACTATAGCCACATGACACAAAAACCAATGATTTTCATGTATCTCTTACTAATTAGTACTTATAATGCAGGTCAAGCATGGAAAATCTATTCTCCAAATCATATTACAAGAGAAAGGTAATTTGAGTCCTAAACAATCACTTGCTTAGAACATAAGTGGAGCAGGCCATCTGTTGCAGATAAATTCAGTTCTCAATGTTTAACTATGTAATAAAGGAACCCATACTTGATGAGTTAGTAAATAAAACATTTTTTATTCTTTTTTATTATTTGGTGTGTTTGTAACTATAACTAATATCTTATAATATATTTAGATATATTATTATGATAATTTAAATATTAAAATATCATTATTAAAATTCAAATATTAAAATATAAATATTAAAATATCATTATTAAAATTTAAATATTAAAGTTTAAATAGTAAAATTTAAATAATAAAATTTATTATTAAAATTTAAATATTAGTTTTTTGAATATTAAATTTTAAATATTAAAAAAATAAAAAATTAAAAAGTTAAGTTGCAAGGGAATAAAATTTATTAGGGAGGTGCAACTTGCAAATGGAATGCAATTATTCTGGGGAATTATACCCCAAAATAAAATTTTTGGCTAGAGCAACTAATTGGATCCACATACTCTTCTGCACGTGGTGGACAACCCTGGATCTAATTGCTAGAGGGGTGGTGCCCTGTACCCTGGTGGTTGCCAAACACTTAATAAAAGGGAGGCAGGTAAGAAAATCAATCAGCATATTCTTTTCAGGAGGCATGTAGTACCCATACAACGATGCCAATGTAAAGGAGCCGTACAGGACATGCTCAAGTGCCCTATACCCCGTGGTGTCTTCTGGCGTTCTAGTGCTAATTGGCATATGTTGAGTTGTATAGGTACATCCTCCAACTTTTTGACATTAGTTTTTAATATGCAATGTGGTAGGATTCCTAGGTATACTGTGATGTGAATTCTTGCAAGGTATATTTTTTGGAGAACATGCACAATTTCTTGTACACTTGAAATGATCTATTAATAGAGGATGTTTCACTGAATTTGAATATTGTACCAGGAGGTGCCCAACTTGTATCTGCCCCCATGCCTCTGCAAACAAAATAAACAAATTTTAAGCAAATTCACAAGGACTAGGTCCCTGACTTTATTTGATAATGTCTTGAATAATTCATTAAAAATTTTAGTTTTAATATATTCATTTCCTATTTGAAAGTTGGTTTTTATAAGGTTTTTTTCATATTCATTGATGTTTGCAAATGAGAATTGTTGTATACTTTCATAAATATATTCACAAAGTTTAATTTGATATCCCCACAAATTTCATTCATCTCTTTGAAGTTGATATTTGATCCTATTTTGTATGCTTCCCTAATCCACGACAAGCACCCCGTGGGTGGTAAATATTTCTTAGCTTTAGCTTTAATATTTTCAAAATTATTCATATTCAGTTGAATTATTTTACTTATTTGATGTTTATTTATTTGTTTTACAGGGGCTACCAGTGATTGGTAACACCCGTAGAACCAACTCAGCATAAAAGCTGCCACTTTCACAACCTTGTCCCCATTCCTAGTTATAAATATAGTAAATATAAGTAAAACATAAAAAAGACTTAATAATTGTTTTCCCTGCGGCCCCCTCAGCCACCGGCGCCCCTTCAGCAAACTTCATGAATGTTGGCTGCTCTTCATTTGCTTTCCTGGGTCTTATCTTCCTTATTTTCTGTGCTACTTGTTCTTCCTCTTGATTTTCATTTGATAAATTTTCAGTATTTCTTGAAGCGCTCCTGCTTTTTGCTTGTGTTTTGTGTTTTGTTTTCTTCTGTTTCCATTTGGTCAGTTTCCTCTTCATTTGTGTTAATTTCCTTTGAGCTTTCATTTCCTTCAATTAATTTGATTTTTTGAGTATTCTTTCAATTGATTTTTGCAAATTCCCAGAAGTTGTAACTTTCACTTTTGAAATCTAACTGCTTGAGTATTTTCTTTTGAAGATTTAAAACTATTTATTTGTGTTCTTTGTTGACTATTGTTCCCAGGCTATTCTTTACAGATTTGTTTTGCTGGACCAAGGCCCTTCCCTCATTTCCCAGTTAGATTAACCTTTTCCCTTATGTTATGTTCAAGCTCAACAGACCATTTAGGAGGCTGACTCTAATTTTTTGATAAGGCTGTAGATATTTGACATTTTGTTTGAATTACATCAGAAAACTGGTTTTTATTGTACTACCTTCAACGCATACATATTTTTCATCATCATTAATAAATTAAAGACCATAAATGTAAATATTGCATTAGAATGTTGCAATTAGACGTCAACTCTTGATATTTTGATATAATGTGCATAAATCAATGCATTTTTTAAATAAAATCCATTGTAAACTTGGCCTTCTCCATTATAATTTAATGAAATGAACTGTGTTTATATTAGAGAGCCATTAACGCTTAGTACAAATATTGATACATAGTGCATTTTGCAGCCTGTAAATTTACATGTTGGTAATAATTCTGTAAACTTTTTAGTTGGATTTTGCAAGGTAATAATAATGCAATGTGTTAATAAATTACTGTTCATTGTCATTAATTGGCTAATTTTCTTGCTGTGGCAATTGTGCATTTTCTGATATTTACACACTAGTATCCAATTGGTTGGTTTCACATACAATTGCGCAGGCAATATGAAATCAAGTTGCCACCCCAACCAAATCCGGTCTTGGGGTGGCAGCTTGATTTCCTATTGCCTGTGTGATTGGATGTGAAACCAACCAATTGGATACTAGTGCATAAATATCAGAAAATGCACAATTGCCACAGCAAGTAAATTAGCCAATTAATGAGAATGAACAGTAATTTATTAACACATTACATTATTATTACCTTGCAAAATCCAACTAAAAAGTTTACAGAATTATTACCAACATGTAAATTTACAGGCTGCAAAATGCACTATCTATCAATATTTGTACTAAGTGTTAATGGCTCTCTATTATAAACACAGTACATTTTAAATTACAATGAAAAATGCCTCATTTACAATAATTTTATTATAAAGAATGCATTGATTTATGCACATAATATCTAAATATCAGGATTTAACACATACCTGTACTGCAAATTCAGAACCTGAACGTAAAAATGTGGGATTGTCAAATCCTTGGTCCAAATTTTGAATCACTTTTGCGGGCAACTCAGCTGAGTGAGAATTAAAATATTTAATAAAATTAACCATTTAATTTTGACTTTTTTTGGTTTATTTAAATTGGCAGATTTTGAATCTCTTGAGCAGATAACTCAACTAACAAAAGACAAAACACAACAAACAAATGCGGGATACATGAATCAGAAATGCGGGATTATTATCTACAATTTGAGATTTCCTGTATGTCAAACAAATCATAGACATCATGTAAAAATTAACAAATCTAAAATTGCGGTATTTTCAAATTCAAGAACCAAGTTTCAAATCATAATTGCAAGAGATTTGAAATAAATATATTTTTTGGGTGTCTCCAAAAGGATGTCAAAGGATCTAGAGTGGATTTGTGCTACTTTTTTAGGAATCATAGGCATTCTCAAAAATTACCCTATTCCATTTTAGGATGGCTAAAATTCATATCATAATATTCACCAAATTAACATAATTAACAATAAAATTGACTAAAATATACATTCCTCTTCTTGAGTTTAAAATTATAATAAATTTTTTATTATGTCTCCTTCCAACACCAACCAAGTCAACAAGCTGTTTGCTGGCCTTGACAAAATCATGCAGGGCTACGCTGGATCTTCTAATAGTGAAGCTTCTCTCTATGACCACTCCCAACCCGCAGGCCCCTCTGCAGGCCCCACCCAGGAGTGTGTTCTTTCTCCTGCATCCTCAAGCATAGCCCTGTTTCTCCCATCACGCACAGGCAGCTACTAACCCAAATCATACAGCAATACTAGCATCTGTATTGACCAAGTGAGCCATGGGGCCACCAATGGAAGCCAGAATCCAGAAACAGCCAATCAGTTGGCACTGTCTGGTTCTCAAGGCAGACACACCCTGCTTCAGCTAATCAGCCTGCAAGGCGCAGAAGAAAATTAATCACTCCATAGATTGTTATTGAAATGGTTGAAAAGCAAGGGATGCTTATGTCCCTTGGGGAAATTGCGGCCACAATGGGTTTTGCAAAGTCCACTGTGGCTTCAACCCTGCAAGCCCACGCCAACTGTTGCCCCCTACCAAGAAGGTCTCAACTGGTGCCCATACTTTAACTAAAGGTGACACAGCCCATCCCTTTATGATGATCATTATGGAATGTGATCCGCAGATGTCCCTGGTCCAGGTACGTCTCCAGCTGGGACTCCACAACATCTTCACCAACAAAAGAACAGTGAATTTGTGGATCATGGAGTTGTAGTTGCTGCCAGAATCCTATCCAATCAGGTTCTTGGTGGCCCCAGTTTGGTGGATACCAACCCATAAAATTTGACTATCATCAATTTTATTAAAGGAAGGTCAACAAGGGCCTGTAATAACATCATCTTCCTATCATACATTAAGATTTCTGCAAGTATCCAAGACTATGGAGAGAAGCACATCCAGTCTGACGTGTACAAGCGCGGCCTAATAATGTATTGTTTTATTGGGGTTTTATTGGCAGTGTTGAGCAACTGGGGTTATTGCTGATATGTTCAAAACTACAGATATATGTTAGCCTTGCCAATGTACTCTACCTAATCCTATGCAAGAGCACTAAAGACTGCAATATAGTAGAACCTTGAAGATAATTACGTTTATTTAAGCTGGAGTACAATCTAGCCAGCAGCTGCAATCTATCCAGGTGTAACTAAGAACTTGTTGTCCTCCTTTCAGGTGTCTATATCAATATATACTGCAACAACCCTTGTTCTTGTCCTTTCAGACAGTTCTCAGTGGCTACCTTTGCAATAGGTCCATTTTTGCTGGCTGTGCCTATACTGATTGGCTGTCTTTGGCACATGTGTTGCTACTGGCCTTGAAAGGCGTACATGGCACTTCAGCTACAGCCTACGCTCTTCTTGAGCTAGCCTACTGTCATTTATTGGTTGGCTGTTTTCTACACGCCTATTATTGCGCTGTGAAACTAGGCCATATTTAGTTGGTGCTTAGAAATTGTCTCTGTTCAGCCCTCCTACATTGGAAGGTAGAATTCTGATAATCCATTTGTAGGGCTCATTCAGTGATCTTTTTCTGGCTGGCAAGTCTTCTGTTTATTAATGAAACAGGTTGAATTAGGAATTATACAGCATATAATAGCAGACTTGATCCAGTATTGACTCATAGATTATCTGCCATGTAAAGCTGACCCAAACCAATAAGAAAACCAATTATACACCATGTAACTCTGACCCAAACTTGGTATTCCCTGATCTTCTGCATATCACTTGTTTGATATGAGCATTTATGCCCATCAGGCTGTGTGGGGCTGGATTGATACAACGTCCAGTAGGGTGGATTGGGAGGTGAGTGATTCATGATCTTTAGGCTATACGGCGTAGAATCAGTGATAATCACTATGTTGGCTAACATTTATACAGTGTATAATTGTTAAATCAATTATAATAAAGCAAGTAATATACAGTGTAGATTCAGCACACATTGGGATGATAATCAGTGATAATATGACGTATAATTGTTGCATTTATTGTAATAAACTAACAATTTCACAGCGTGTAACTGCCATATCTATTATAATAAACTAATGATTATACCGCATATAATTACTACACTTGATTAAATGATAACCAAGTGATAACACAGCGTGTAACTGATTAAGATCTGCGTACAATGATTAGCCTGATTATTTGTGGTCAATCAGCTTAATCTCACAGGCAGTTTCCCCATTGGGCGTCAATTATTACTTGGCAATATCAAACACCGCAGATAAGTATGCCTACCAGACAGAGCTCAAGGTCATGATGGAGGAGTGGGCCACACAAAAAGCCATGCACATAGTTGTAATTAGTGCTGAGATGGAGCAGTGAGAATGGGCAACCCAAGAAATTAGGGCTGTGGGGCATACCTTTTGGTCCTACCCCACCAACCACGCCAACATGCATCTTGCAGATGTATGTCTCTACAATTTTGGTTCTGCCCTCAGGCGCTTAAAGCCTGCCTGTCAGGGATCCAGTCTTGGGCAGCCGGCCTGTTGTTTTCAGGGGTAACTCAGGCCAGGTTTTTTGAGGGCAATGCCCACCACAAGAGGGGTGCTAACTTTAAAAGGTATGAGGCAGATTTCCTCACCCAAGACCATGGGCCGGTAGCCAGGATTATAGTGTCAATCACCCCTGTGAGAGTGATTTACACAATCTCAAACAGCTTGTCAGTATGGTCAGTTGGGAGGTCAGGTGGGGAATCAGGCATGGGTTTTGGTGTCATGGGCAGCTCCATGGATAGGTTGTAAGCAGGGAGATAATTGAATTTTCCTCTGAACAACTTGGGTGTTGAAAATATCCACGGGCCTTGTTGGTTGTATCTAACAGTGGATTGTATGAGGGCCAGGGGATTGAGTTCAAGTATCTTTTCTAGGGTGTATTCCTTGTATTCAGACTTCAGAGGGTAGTCAGTAAAGTGGACGGGTCCAAAGGGTACACCAGGAGGACAGAAAACAGTAGGCAGTGGGGCAGGCGGGCCAGGAGATCTCAAACTGAATTGGTAGACAGCAAATAAAAAAATAAGGCAATAGCTGTATGAGCCAAATTAATATAACCTTTATTCAAAAATGACAATAAGTTTGGAGCACGAGGTCCTTGGGTCTATACAGTACCTCCCCTCCAAACTTAACACTTTCCATGGGGGGTTCATTAGGGCATTGGGAAGGCCAGGGCCAGGGGAATCGGGTGCTTGGGTCAAAAGGCGGCAAAATGGCACTCAGCCTGGGAGTTCTTTCATTGGTCAGGAATCTTGATTTGGCTGCCTGATTATCTTGCTTTAGTGTTGAGGTCATGGGACCGGGTCGCAGGCCTGTGTCTCTTTCCTGGGTTGGCTCTTGATTGGATGCTGGTGTAGACTTCAAGTCTATGCTAATAGTTGCCAAATCAGTACCTCCATTAGGCGCGGTGATTAATCCTCCATTTGGTTCAATGATTTCTTTGGTTTGGCTCTTTTTACAGCATGGGTCAACATTCTTAGTATCAGACTGTGGGGGCTCAATCCCAGAAAAATGTGGGCAGGCAGTCCCGTGGTACACAGGCCTGGTGGTCTAAAGGAATCCGGGTTCAGGGTTTGATCCCTGCTCCCAGGCCTGGGTTTCTAGGAAAGAAGAATTGTCAATCCTGACACTGCCACCTACAACAACTATGCACCCAAATCAATAAGGGTCATGAGCTTTACCCTTCTGTGTCCATCCAGGACTTATTTGTCAACATCATCTTCTATTCAAGTGATAGTGATAAGTCCAGAAAGGACTCTTGCCTTCCCCCTCGCCCATCCATCTGTTTTGTCAAGCCCACATATGTGATGGAAGAAGAATTTGAGCAATTGATCTACTGCTGTTGCTGCCCCTTCCCAGTCAACAAACCCTGATTTCCCAACCCCCCATCAAGCCATCCGCGTTCCAACCCTGACTCCCAAGCCACTACCAATCCCCCACTATCTCTGATGCCACCCCTTTCACAGGCGCAGATGAAGGCAACGTTCATTCCGCCCATTCCTGTCCTTTAATTATTAAATAAATCTTTTCTTTGTGACAACTTATTAAAATTGACATCTCTCTTTCAATTCATAATTAATAATATTTTCTTTTTACATTATCAACATTTCCCATAATTAATACAATGTTATATATTTTACAAATAACTTAAAATTATTAGCATACATATTTTTCATCATTATTAATAAATTAAAGATCATAAATGTAAATATTGCATTAGAATATAGCAATTAGACGTCAACTCTTGATATTTAGAAATTATGTGCATAACTCGATGCATTTTGATTAATAAAATTCATTGTAAACCTGGCCTTTTTCAATGTAATTTATTAAAACAGATTGTTTTTATATTAGAGAGCCATTAACGTTTAGTACAAATATTGATACATAGTACATTTTACAGCCTGTATATTTACCTATTTTAAATAATTCTATAAACTTTTTAGTTGGATTTTTCAAGGTAATAAATATGTAATGTGTTTATAAATTACTGTTCATTGTCATTAATTTGCTGATTTTCTTTGCTTTGACAATTATGCATTTTCTGATATTTATGCACTAGTATCCAATTGGTTATTTTCACATCCAATCACACAGGCAATAGGAAATCAAGCTGCCACCCTGAGACCAGATTTGGTTGGGGTGGCAACTTGATTTCATATTGCCTGCGCAATTGTATGTGAAACCAACCAATTGGATACTAGTGTGTAAATATCAGAAAATGCACAATTATCACAGCAAAAAAAATCAGCAAATTAATGACAATGAACAGTAATTTTTTGACACATTAAATTATTATTACCTTGCAAAATCCAACTAAAAAGTTTATAAAGTTATTACCAATAGGTAAATATACAGGCTGTAAAATGCACTATGTATCAATATTTATACTAAGCGTTAATGGCGCTCTACTATAAACACAGTCCATTTCATTGAATTACAATGGAAAAGGCCAAGCTTACAATAGATTTTATTAAACAAATGCATTGAATTATGCACATAATATCAAAATATCAAGAGTTAACGTCTAATTGCAATATTCTAATGCAATATTTACATTTATGGTCTTTAATTTATTAATGATGATGAGAAATATTTGTGTTGAAGGTAGTACTATAAAACCCAGTTTTTTGATGGAATTCAAACATAATGTCAAATATTTACACAATTATCTATGAATTAGAGTCAGCCTTCCAAAAGGTTGTTGAGCTTGAATACAATATCAGGGAAAAGGTTAATCTAACTGGGAAATGAGGGAAGGGCCTTGGTCCAGCAAAACAAATCTGTAAAGAATAGCCTGGGAACAATAGTTAATGAAGAACACAAGGAAATAATTTTAAATCTTCAAAAGGAAATATTCAAGTGGTTAGATTTTAAAAGTGAAAGTTACAATTTGTGGGAATTTTCAAAAAGCAATAGAAAGAATACTCAAAAAATTAAACTAATTTAAGGAAATAAAATTTCAAAGGAAATTAACACAAATGAAGAGGAAACTAACCAAATGGAAACAGACAAAAACAAAACTCAGTCAAGAAGCAGGAGCGCTTCAAGAAATACTGAAAATTTATCAAGTGAAAATTAATGTCACAAGTGACAAACTCCTACTGACCATGATTACTGAAAAGCCTAACTACGGGATTTGAACCCCGAGACCCCACGGGCTGCCAGCCCGCAGGACCAGCTGCCCGCAGATTTTTGGGCTCAAGCCAGAGCAGATCTTGACTTTGGAAATCCCCTTAAAGCTGTATGAATCAAAATTGTCTACATTGAAAACTCCCACACTAAAGGTTCCTGTTAACGTGACCAATCAGCAGGCGGGCCCAGCCATTGAACCCAAATTAACTCAGGCCTCCACAGGAAAGGAAATAGAGAAACTTCCCAATAAATGCAGGCCACCCAGAAATAACCAACCCCACAACCCAACAAGGAAATTGGAGTATTCCCAGTTCAAACCAGCCAATGATTTAACTCCTGCAATAAATGCCACCAAAGACTGGGAAGATCAGGTAAAAGGAACCACCCGGGCCAGAGAAATTTGTAAAAGTTTTCCCATGACAGATGGGCATACTTATACCCTGGACTGCCAGGAAGATACCCATTGCCATTCTTGAAATAAAGTGACATGAACCTTTGTTTCAACCAGGTTATTTCATATTTGATTTTAGTTCTATTTCATCTACAGTCTACCTCCCACAGTTCCGCACCCCATACCCTACAACCCCAAGAAACCGCAGACCAACCACCTGAGTTTTACCGTCCACCAGGGTTCCCCCACGGTCCTGTACATTTCACCAAGTACCCTCCCACTCCTGCATATTTAGAGTTCACCCTAGGAAATCCTAATCTATAATCCAAAGGTGAGGACTAGAGAGACCAAAACTGTATACAGGGAAGGCCGCAAGATCACTATTTCTCCCCTACTATTCCGCAACAAATACAACTACCTGCCCGCGTATTTGGTCCCCATGACTCTACCTCTCACCCTGCAGCCCAAACGCCCACAAGAATCCGTTGCTGCCAATGAATCCACATCTACTCAAATATTTGGGTGATTTACATCACCCTTACCAGCTTGATAGATTCTATGGTACCCACCAGCAGACCTTGGGCCCTCCTGGGCAAATTGCTATCTTATATTGTAAAGTTAGCTCCAATCTTGTGGTGGGCCCTCCCTGACGGGCCTGCAGGCCGTCTGCCTTCAAGTTCTCAGGAACCCCCCACAGGCTGGATCCCTGACAACCAAGAAGAAACACAAGTTGCAAGAAATATAAGAAAAATTAAGCCTAGGAAAATTAATTAAGAGCAGCCAACACTCATGAAATTTGCTGAGGTGGCGCCTGTAGCTGAGGGGGCTACAGGGGAAACAATTAGTAAGTCTTTTTATGTTTTATTTATATTTATTTTAGTCATCACCAGGAATGGGGACAAGGTTGCAGAAGTGGCAGCTTTTACGCCAAGTTGGTTCTACAGGGGTTACCAGTCACTGGTAGCCCCTGTAAAACAAATAAATAAAAACCAAATAAATAAAATAATTCAACAGAATATGAATAATTTTTCAAATATCAAAGCTAAAGCTAAGAAATATTTACCACCCACGGGGTGCTTGCCGTGGTTAAGGGAAGCATAAGAAATAGGATCAAATATCAACTTCAAAGAGATGAATGAAATTTGTGGGGATATCAAATTAAACTTTGATGAATATATTTATGAAAGTATACAACAATTCTCATTTGAAAACATCAATGAATATGAAAAGAATTTAATAAAAACCAACTTTCAAATAGGAACTGAATATCTAAAAACTGAAATTTTTAATGAAGTATTCAAGGCATTGTCAAACAAAGTCAGGGAAGCAGTCTTTGTGAACACATTAAACCTTTGTTAATTTCATTTGCCAAGGCATGGGAGCTGATACAAGTCAGGCGCCCCCTGGAACCCTCATCAAATTCAATCAAACATCCTATATCAATATATTAGTTCAAGTCTTCAAAAAATTATGCATTTTCTTGGAAAAATTACCTCACAAAGAATTCACGTTGCGGTATACCTGGGAATCCTCCTTCACTGCATATTAAAAACCAACATCAAAAAGTTGGAGGATGTACCTATTCAAATTGATATATGCCGCTTAACACTCAAACACCAGAAGACACCACAGGGGTATAGAACAGTCAAGCATGTCCTGTATGACTCCTTTGCATTGGCAACGTTGTACAGGTACTATGTGCCCCCTGAAAAAAACCTATTAATTGATTTACTTACCTGCCTTCCTTTTATTAAACGTTCAACAACCACCAGGGGCAAGGGCGCCACCCCTCTAGCAATTGCATCCAGGGTTGTTCACCACATACAGAAGAGTATGTGGATCTAATTAGACACTCTAGCCAAAAATTTAATTTTGGGGTATAATTCCCCAGAATAATTGCATTCCCTTTGCAATTAGCATCCCCTCAATAAATATTTTTCCCTTGCAACTTAAATTTTATTTTTTTTAAATTTTTTTATTTTAATATTAAATATTTTCACTAAAATATGTAATATTAAAATTTTAATAGTAAAATTTTAATTTTAAATATTTAAATAATAAACTTTTAATAAACATATTTCAATATATTTACTAGCTTGTCAAGTACAGGTTCATTTATTACATATACAAACAACAAGAATTGAATTTATCTGCATCATGCAGCCTGCTCCACTTATATTCTAAACAAGTGATTGTTTAGAACTCAAATTACCTTTCCTTTGTAATATGATTTGATAAATATATTTGATGTGCTTGACCCGCGTCCTAAGTACTAATTATTAAGCAATACATAAAAATCATTGGTTTCTGTTTTGTGTGGCTATAGTGGCACTGAAATAATTAGGATCAGATGATGACCTGTGTCAAGATTTTGGGGTCTTGAGGATTTGTGTTTATTAAAGGGCATGGTAATGTGAGTGCTGATAGGAGACTGTATGGCAACAGTCTGTAGCTACCAATTGGGTCTTAAGTGAGGCTACGGCCTGGTGGTAACCCAAGTCTGTAGGAGAAAACACACAGGTCTGCAAAAAGATGGCAACACGCTCTACTCAGATACTTCTGACTACTAGGCTTTGGCTAGTAGTGATACAGTGATAGATATTCCTTAATCTCTATCTTCAAGGGTGAATATTCTATTTGATCTCTAATCAGGAGAGCACATTATATAGGGTGGATAAGCCCTCTTGCCAGATTGTAGTCTGATGCATCTAACTCTTACTAGTCAGCCTATCTGTTCCCCAGACTACTAGTTTCAGCCCCCAGAGCTAGGCAGCCATGTTAATCTGGCATGTGAATTCAATAGATTACTGGGCCTCAGCTTATCTCATCAGTGTATTGGAAGCATCTGGTTTGTAGTTTATGCATATGCAAGTTTAGTTACCCTGTCTACTGGAATTTTGCATCATGCATTCATTCAACTAAACAACCTTCTATATTGGTCATGGAATTCAAGGTATCTAAAGTGCAGATGTTTGGCGTCAACCATATTGCATTAATATTCCTGAGCATCCCATCTTATTGGCTGTTTAACGTTCTGTGATTGTGACCCAGAATATTAAGCCTGTTTCTTCAGGTTCAATCCAATGAGCGGGCCACTTTTGGATCAGGATCAATCTTCAGAGTAATTATCAATGTACTTCTAGCCAAACCCAAGAAGCATGATAAGTTGATGCTTCTATAATCAAGCCAGCAGAATGGCAATTGGTTCTCAACCCAATAAACCAAGAAGAAAAATGATCAAGTCTATTACATTATTACAGATGCTTGACAACCTGCAAGGTCTAATTTGTGGCTTAACAAAGCCAAAGTACTGACAAGGATTCACAATTTTTTAAATGAAATTAATCTATTTCTATCTTTTTTAATTTATATGTTAGGGCAACAGTCAATATAATATTCAGTGAATTATAATAAAAATATATTCCTCTTACCTAGTATAATTAATTTATCTTAACTTTTATACTTATTCTTATATGACTATAATACAATTCAATACCACAGAATACTATATAATTAATATTTTTGAGTCCTAATAAAAACAAAATAAATAAAAAACAAATAAACAAATAAATAAATAAATAAATAAATCCAGATCATCCATTTATCTGATTGGCTTGGATGCAAGGCTTTAGGGAGGAAGGATTCTGATTGCTTGTAAAAACTACCACCACATCAGGTGGTATCACAAATTGGCTGATCTCAAGAATGTTGAAGAGATCCTTGGTGCCCTGAGGGAGGCCTTTCTTTACCTTATTCTTGATCCAACCAAACACCTCCTCAATTGAATTCAGAAATGGGGAATAGGGCGGAAGGAAGAGGAGTCTCATTGGGCAGTCAGCCAGGCAGTGGCTGGCCAAGTGTGTATTTTTATCTTTTGGTGGGAACTCAGAAGCAGCCAGATCCATTTTGTGGAGATCAACATTATCAAGCACAACAATTTTAGTTGTGCTGGTGAAATTAATCTGGAGTTATTTCTTTACAGCTCAGAGAAAATTGATAAAAGTCCTGCATTGTGGAAACCCTTGATTGTTTGGTGTTGGTCCAACCCGTGAGGACCCAGAAGCACACCATTGAATAGGTCTTTGAACAGATAGCTTCACAATGGGCTACACCGTCCTTGGACCCCTTCTCAACCCACCCATGCCTAGACCTGAGTGAGGAGGAAAACAACAATTTGTTGATGTAGAAGAACTGTATGTTGCCAGTCTCCTTAAGGGCCAGATAAGTCTTGGCATAAATGTGTCAATCTTTGATTGTTTTCTTGCTGTTCCTATTGTATGGAGAAACTCTGAGGACCTTTCAAGAGAAGCCCAATTTGAATATTGCTTCATATACAAGGGTTTTGGAGACAGAAAGCCCAAACTCTGTGGCAAGCATTGATTGGACAGCAAGTGAGTCCAGGTGGCAATCCTTGGTAACCCACTGCTTGATTGCATCAATAAGAACAAGCTGAAGGAGTTTGGGCTGCCACTTAGCCTTGGTGGATTTGGCAATTTTCCCAGTGTTGTTATAATTTTTGTTGATGTTGCCAATATATCTGGCTGTGACTCAGAATTGGGACGCAATATCTTAAACTTCCATTCCCTTATTCAAGCAGTTGAGGATAGCTTCACACTCACTATCTGTCAACCAACGTCAGTCCTTGACAGGTACCACGCCATCCTGGCAGGCAGGCTCAACACAGGGGATGGGGACCTTTGTGTAGAAACTGAGATCACTCTTACTTATAGTGGCGCTGTCATTGGTAGAATACATCACAGGCACAGATGGCTCCTCAGTTTTGGCCAATGGCTCATAGGAGGTGTGAAAATTGTGGGGACAGGAAGTGGCAACTCTTGGATCAAGAGTGCGGGGCTGGATTAAAACTGGGTACATAGTGAAGATTTAAGTAACCTCATTGTTACCAGTGACCTTTGTATAGGAGACTTTGGTGGCAGGCCTTGAGAGCAGCTTCTGTCTAGGATTCAGGCTGTTTGATCTGGCTTGAGATGTGGGAGGTGGTTGACTGGCTCTGACGCCTTGGGAGGCCTTTGTGTTGGCATTAATCCCCTCAAGTTGGGTTCTGGGTCTATTTTTGGACCCTCTGGGACGCCCTTGTGGACAGGCTGCCCTGCGGGCTGGTGCAGGAGCTGGTTGGGAATGCAATTGGTGGTCCATAAAAATAAAATAAAAAAGATATATTAGATTAAATATGTATTTAATTGGATTTATTGGTTTAGTTGTAAGGAGTTGTTTTCTCTTGATTTAGCCTTGAATAGTAGCAGAGTTTCTATATCTGTGATTTGAAGTGTATAATATTATATCCTTTCCAGTTTTGGATGATTTTAAAGTTTAATCACTTTATATGTCTAAACATGGTTGTTGAGATTGAATTTTTAGTTTGATTTTATGCAGACTGGAGCTTCTTGATTTGGGTTGGTGTTTCCTAGTGTTCTTAGTGTACATTAAATTGGATTCCAGTTCCTTCAATTAATATCTGAGTTTACTAGTGGCATTCAAAAGTGATTTGAAATTTGGTTCTTGTATTTGACAATCCCGCAATTTCAAAAAACATAGTAAGCTTAATGAAAATGGCTGATAAATTTGAACACTTCAAATCTTATTCCAGTTAATTCATTTTGTCCATTGAAAATATGCAGTTTGACTTGAACTTTTTTAAAGTGTCTATGAGTTCCTGCATTTTCAAATATTCAAATAAATAATAAAAAAACTTAATTGAAAAAAGGCCATCCTGCAAAAAGTGATTTGAAATTTGGACTAAGGATTTGACAATCCTGCATTTTTAAGTTCAGGTTCTGAATTTAAAGTATTGGGACGTCCAAGTAGTGTCAGCCAATGTTAAGTGTGTGAAAATTTTGCAAAGAGCAACACCCCACCTAAGTCTGTGTTGCCCATTTGTTCCTGCTTACCCTTCAAGGTATGGGCCCTCAACATTGTGGGGCCCATGCCCAGAAATCATAACATCAAGAAATACATCACCACCATCAACTTTGCCACTTGCTGGCCAGTAGCTCAGGTGGGGAAGACATATACTGGCAACAATGCTCAACGTTTTATGGAAAGGAGATCTTTTGTAAGTTTGGAAAGCCAGAGCTACTGATCACAGATGAGGGCACAGAATTGACCTCTAAAAATACCAATATTTACCTCACAAAGAATGGGGTCCAGCACACAGTAACAACACTGTACCATCCTCCAGCCAATGAACAAGGGGAGCAGCTAAGCGGCAGCTTAGTGCAGGCCCTTGCCAAGATCACTGCTGGGAGACCTGAGGACTGGCATAAGCAGCTACTGACTGCACTTCTTGTATGCTGTACTTGTATGAACAGATTCACTGGGGAAAGTCCCTTTGAGCTTGTTTATGGCATACAACCCAATATTATTCAAGCCCTCACAGTACAAAGCTGGAAATGCTCAGCAAGGTTACTCCTTGCTCAGCACCTCAAATCATACAGGCTAACAGTGATCAGTTGGAAAAAAAGAGAAATGTATGCAAAACATGTTTTTCCCCATCTGAAAAAGACACAAAGTTGGTGACAAGGTCTGGGTAATGAATACCAGCAAGAGCAAATAACAGCCCAAGAAAGTGGGCCCCACTATCATCTTAAAGGTAAACAAAAACAACACTTACCTTGTACAAGGACTCAGCAAACGCAAACAAGATAAAGTCTTCCATCATGACTAATTAAGACCATGTAAAGAAAGACAAAAACAATGAGAAACTTTCCTACCAGCCATCAAACAACAGTTATTCCAATACGGTTCCCAGGCTCCTGACAACCTTCCTGACAACCTTCCCCCAGATGAGGCTGACCTTCAGTCAGGGGGTGTCAAAACAGCAGTCTTGACCTGCCAACAAGGTTCCAAATAAGCAGGTTTATGACCCGCAGCCCGACTGCCCAGTGACTTGAAGCAAAACTAGGAAGTTGACTCAAATGTCAAAATCCAACAACATAAACAAATTATGATCCCTTACAGTGGATACCTTGTTTTGGCGTTTGAATCATTAACAGGATCAAGTCACCCCCTTCATCATCCAACCAGTGATTAATACAATCATGTTCCTGTTATCCATGATTCACACCAACTATATAATACTTATCTCTCAATAAAGAACATTATCTAGTTTCCAAATATTTCCCCTTGTAACTCTGCTAAAACAGCACAGTTATAACCTTAGGGGTTTTGGAAGGGCTTCTGGGTTTGAGAGGTTCCAAAGAGAGGTAACATTTATTAATAAAATGACTAACACTTTTAAAGATTAAGGGGAACTCAAACAATAGAGTTTGAAAATCAATAAATTTTAAAATAGTGTAGCAACAGACTCTCAATTTAGTGTAAGAAGAGAATGAACAAGCAGGGGACTAAAAGTCCCTTTTCTAGACTTAAGGAGATGGGTTGCAGTTTAGGTGATCACCTGATTACTTGATTTGATCTGATTGGTTAGGGGAGAAATTTTTCTGGGCAAAGCCAGAGGGACTGAAGGTTTTCATACCAATTTTCAAACTTACATCTGATTGGAAAGAGTTGGCTTTAGACTTTTGTGATTCATTTGACTTTAGTGCATTAATGTGGAACCATCTGATTGGTTGTCTCTAATTTTTTTCAAAAGCAGGTGACACCATACCAGTATATTGTTCAAATTGATTAGTGTTTCTTCCCAGGGGGAGCAACAAGGGCTGGAGGTTCTGCAAGGTAAGCTAGTAAAAATCTTTCATCCACAGTGTAAGCCAAATCCTCTAAAGAATTAAGTGGTTTGGCTGGCGTTTGGGAGCTTTTTTAATGCAGCAAGGAAAAACAGTGTGATCCAAAGCCAAAGGGGGTAGTGAATTTAAGCAAAGAATTTGAGACATTTATTCCTACTTATGAATATAGGCTCATAAGTTGTTTTCTCTATATCTCACTATCAAGGGTCTGGATTTACAAGCATTCTGGCTACTGCCAATCTACTTAACATCCATCCATTGCCCAGTTTAGTCCCCTTCTAATATACTGTTTGACATACCAAGAATGGTAACCATGCAGTATCACCTGACCTTCCAAGTATCCAGTGGCTTGAACCCATCTAGCAAATAACCAACCCTTAGGTTCAATCCAACTAAATCCCCGCCACAGTCAAGGCTATATAAGTCTAAAGTATGATCCAATAAAATATACTTCCCTTCCTTCTTAATTCCATATTTGAAGCTTCCCCAAAAGGCGCTCCATATCACTGGTAGCAGCTACAGTTTTTGACCACACTCATGAGAGAGAAAATGACTGACCAAAACCCGCCCACCTTTGCTCACATACTCAACCAGGCCACATCCCTTGATACTTGGAAAACGTACTTCTGCGCTCACAACATTGATGAGGATATACCTAGTGGATGCACCATATTTGAAGGTTTGGTCATGCCCAAAGCATGCACCAAGATTATTCAATACAGTTGCTCTCTTCAACCACAAACAAACGCAATACCACCTATCACAGGTGAAGCTACCAACACCAAGTACATTGGTATTGACAAGTTCTTTGATAAAAAAAAGAAAATGTCATCAACTGGCTAGACCACTCAGCCGCTAAACTCTGCGCCAGCTGCATCCCCCACAAAATGGGACCAGAAAGCCAGCAAGCGCCTGTACAAGGCGCAGCTAACTGGTTTGCCACCTGGGTTGGCTCACAAACTGACAACCAGCTTGACAACTGGGAAGAGTTCAAAGCAGACATCACCCACAATTTCTGCGTAACTGAATCCCTCCAAGATATTGCAATACAGCTCAGTGATTTTCCTCAGAAGACCACTATTGCAGCTTACGCCAACAAATTTGAGGAAATATATTGCAAGATCCAAAACTCAGCACAAGCTGATAACGTACATATCAGAGCCTCATTCATCAACAGAATGAAACCCTCTGTTACTGCCCTCATCCTCCCAGAGGCAAATACCTCATGCTCGCTCTCATTGCAGAAGCCAAGTGCGCCAAAAAACGCGCAAACATGGAATATGCTGCACGCAACGGCAATTACTCCTCAAACGGCAATGGCAGAGAAAACTCCAATGGCAATAAACACCATGTTGTGTTCTGAGGCGCGTCACAGACACACAACAGGAAATACTAACCTTAGGATTGGATTTGTACTAAGTCTCAGTTAGATGACAGGGAAGGCTATGCAATTATCTTGTGGCCCTGGAAGAATAGTCTCTACTAGTTGTGGCTAGAGAGAGGCGCAGAAGTACTGAAGACACAAAAACAAAAATTTGAATAGAACTTGATTTTTATTGGTGAATTAGGAAAAGGAATATATAGTGGTTGTTTATACCATAAAACACTACCAGGACAGTAGGATCACTTACCACAAGCATTGGTGGGGTGAGTGAGATGTGCAGAGTCAAGAAACCAAACAATTGTATTTTCTGATTCAGTCATCAACTCATTTCATGAGGCAAAAGCAAAAGCAAGAGATTTGTCTTCAAAATGGCCCACCAAAGGCAAAATCAACACATGGTGAATAGCAATATTCACAACATTGCCCCCCTAGATTGGCCTTAGGGGGCAGTACTTGTGGAGGAACTTGGCATGCTCTTGAGCAAAGGGAAAACCACTGAAGAGGAGCTTTACAGTGTATTCAGACCCTTGTTTAAAGGTCACTTCCAAAGGACTGATCCACAGAGTGTCCAATTTATGCTCAAGCCCACCCACTCTGTGTTGGTAGTAAAGAACACGGTCACCAACATCAAATTCAGGCAAGGGGGAGTGTCCAGCATTATTGGGGAAAAGTTCAAGCATCTTAGTCTTGTATGCAGAAGCTTAGGCAGTGGCCTGTATATCAATTATGCAGTTGACTAGATCTTTGATGAGTTTGTCAGGATTCATGGCCTTATCAGAGGAAAGGGGGGGGCAATAGCAATGGGGTAGTAGCCTCTTGCCCATACAGCATAGCAAAGGGGGAATACCCAGTGACACAATGTTTGCTAAGGCAATACACAAAGAGAGCAGTAGGTAGGTATAGGTCCCAATTGGCAGCATCAGAGTAGGTGAGCTTTCTCATGATGGAGACCAGTATTGAATTTGTACACTCAACAGCCCCATTGGTAGAAGGGTTGTAGGGGGCAGGGAAGGACTGGTGGGACCCCAAAGCTTCAACAACAGAGGTTATCAGCTTGGCATTGAAGTTAGTCCCATTATCTGAGAGCAATACTTGAGGACAGCCATGGCAGTAGAAAAACTTCTTGTAACAGGAAGGAAGCAGTTGTCTTAGCTGTGATGTCCTTTGTAGGTCAAGCCTCCACCCACTTTCTGAAGTGATCAACAGCAATCAGAATAAAGTGACACCCAGAATATGAGTGAGGGAGAGGACCTACTGCGTCAATTCTGACAGTATGAAAAGCATGTTGAGGGGGAACTAATTTGAACTCGTGAACAACAGCTCAAGGCCTCTGCAGCTGGCAGTTGTGGCAGCTTGCTATGACGTCTGGGATTAGCAGGCAAAGGTTTTCCCAGAAGTAATTCTTCTGAAGCCAGTCAAAAGTCTTAGCAATGCCTCCATGCCAAGTCTATTTATGAGCTTGTGACACCAAAAAGAGGCAAAGACTGGGTTGTACATAGGGGAGATACTGATCTTGTACCTTTTTGACAAGTTGATTGTTGCGTATGAGGGTATCTTTGGATAGCTTGAATAAGGCCAGTCAGAACTCTTATGCCTTGCTTTCTCAATAAGAAGGGTATCCAATTAGTTTGTACAATTGGTCAGCCTCCACAGGATGTAAAGCAAGAATGGGCATTCTGGATAGCCCATCAGTGTTCTGGTGTTAAATCCCAGTGCAATGGAGCACAGTGAAGTCATAGACTTGTAGACGTAGGGACCATCCAGCTAGGCGCCATTCTGGCTCCTTAAGTTGTTGTAACCATTTAAGCAAAGCGTGGTCAGTGACAACTGTGAAATGGGTACCATACACATAGTGGCAGAACTGTTTGACTGCATGCAACACAGCAAGACACTCCTTCTCTGTGACACTATAATTCTTTTTGTGCTTGTTTAGCATGCAGGAAGTTTAAGCCACATGATGGTCTAAACCCTTGTCATCTAGTTAGGCCAGAATAGCTCCAATAGCAAGATTGCTAGCGTCAGTGTATAGGATGAACTCCTTATAATAGTCAGGATACACTAGGATTGGCGCCTCTTTGAGTTTTTGCTTAAGGGTTTCAAAGCCTTGCTGCTGACTGGCGGTCCATTCAAAAGATACATTACATAATAGCTGGACTAGAGGCTCACTAGTATTGACAAAGTCATGGATAAACTGTCTGCAGTAGCCCATCATCCCTAGAAATACATGTAACTCTCGCAGGTTGGTAGGCAAAAGCATTTTGTCAATGGCCTCAACCTTCTTAGTCATAGGGCAGATCCCTGTCTGAATTACTTCATGGCCCAAGAATTCAAGACGCTCTTTGAAGAAGGCGCATTTGGAAGGTTTTAGCTTGATGCCAGCTTCCCAAATCTTAATGAATACCTCTTTGAGATGATCCAGGTGATTGGTGAAGGTAGCGCTGAAGACCGTGATATCATCCAAATATACTAGGACGCATGACAGCTTCAATTTGCGGAGGATGGAGTCCATGGCCCTTTTGGAAGGTGGCCAGGGCATTGCAGAGTCCCTGCGGCATGAGAGTAGGCTCAAAAAGCCCTTCAGATGTAAAGAGCGCAGCTTTTTGGCAATCTTTGGGCAACAGATCAACTTGCCAGTATCCAGATGCCAGATCCATTGCAGAGAAAAACTTAGAGCCTCCAAGGTGTTAGAGAGCATCATCAATACGCAGCAAGGGGTACAAGTCCTTCTTGGTCAAAGAGTTCAATTGGCGGTAGTCCATCACAATACAATGATCTTCATATTTCTTCTTTAATATGAGTAGCAGGGTTGCCCAAGGACTTTGGGAAGGTGCCAGCAGCCTATCATTAAACAGTTGTTTGAGCTCTTTAGATACCTGGACGTCCTCCACATGGCTGCGGCATTATGGTTTAGCACAGAAGGGGGGAGCGTTGCCAGTGTCAATCTGATGAATAACGCCTTTGGCTAGCCCATAGCCATTACTGTCTTTAGCAAAGATGTTGTAAAATTGGTCTAGCAGGTCTAGCACCTCTTTCTGTTGAGCCAGGGACAGCTGTGGAAATTCTTTCACAGTGAACAAGGATGGACTTGGGGCTCATCCTCAGGTAGGTTAAAATCTTGGAGCATGCCAAAGGGATGAAGAGACAGGACATCAGGAGCACCCAACAACTTGCCATATCCAACAATCTTCCCCCTAGACACAGTCATGGGGAGTGCAGTCAGGTTGGCTACCAACAATTGAACAGGGTCCTTATGGGAGACATCTAGGATTCCAGGACAGATATAAGGTTTGTTGCACCCTAATGAGGGGGGAGAGTACAACTCCAAGAAGGTTTGTTCAGGTAGTTCATATGATATCTTTGAGTCTAGGATGGCTTGGGAGCCAGGGGGATGGTGACAGAGGACGTGGCTAGGAGAGGGATCCCTTCAGACGCAGGACAAGCCATAGGTATACATTTCATGTTTGAAGAGTGGGTGCAATATTTGAGGTTGAAAACCCCAGTGGGGTATTCCAAGGCACATGTCTTAAGACGTTTCCCGGGAACTTTAACCAGCTCTTTAAAGATCAGAGGGAACTTGTATCCCATAATAGAGAGGTAACCATCTTTCAAGTTGATTATCCCATTATACTCCCTAAGGAACTGAGTGCCAACTAAGAGATTGTAACTCTTGTTTTCCAAGACAACTGCTGGCGCAGCTAGAGGAGCTTGCCAAACCGCATGGGTAGAGCAGAGTACGCCCCTATGGTGTGGGTCATAGAAAGTCCAGCCGTTCCATACAACTGGTGATAATTAAGGTCAGGGAAAATTTTGAGTTTCTTCACAAGCTTGGAGGAGACAACGTTGACTGGCAAGCCAGTGTCTAAGACGGCCTTGATCTTCACTTTTTGAATGGATATCTCTACTCTAGTGGTAGTGCAACCAAAGTAAAGGAAGGACAGCCAAGATATCTTGAGCCTCTGCTAGTTCCTTATTCCACTTCTCAATCATAAATCTTAACCCTGGGAACTCCTTATAAACAGTTTGGAGAGGGAACAAAACAAATACATTCTTGAAGACAGCATCAGCAACCTTGGCAGCTTCTTCTGACAACTCCACTAGCACATGGAACCTTTTAGCTTGAGTGAGTTAAGGGCAAGAGACAACTTCTTTGGCTTCAGTCAAAGGCTTAGCAGTAGTTGTAGTTTTTCCTGATTGCAATTTATAGGGGACTGTAATGGTTTCAGGAACAGCCAGAACAGAGTACCTGTATGCATTGGCATTGTCAGTATTAGAGTCATCCAGGTCAGAGTTGTCAGAGATATTATGGAACGAAAGGAGGATAGGAAGAGCCTCATTATCAGCAGGCTCAGAGTCAGATATAGAGGGAGGGATTGAAAGAGACTGATTAGAATTGTCAACCAAGAGCATCTCTGCCTCTAGGTTGGCTGTTCTTTCCCCGCCTGCTATTTTGGATCAGCTCCTTCAACCCGTGGGTTGGTGCAGAGTCAAGAATGGTGACCTATCTGACCACAGTTGTGGCAACCTTGGCGTCAAGGAGGATTTTGAAAGTTCATGGTAAGAATGTGAGGACCACAGGAAGACAAACCACAGTTAGAAGCAGCTCAACTTTCCCTAACAGCTTCTCCAGAATGGGTAAGGTGCATGTCCTGCAACAGTGTCTTTATGCTCTTCATAGAAGAAAGCATAGCTTTATGGGCTTTGAAGTAAAGACACAGAAGCTGGTTAACTTTGAGAGCCTGAGTGCAAGCCATGTAAGCTTCATGGGCTGTCAATTGTCTTCTTGTTATCAGTTGCTGTCCCTCCTGAGGAATCTGTCTGTGAACTTGGCTAGTGTCTCTTTAGTCTTGAAAGCAATGTGCATAAAAGCGTCCTTTTTTACTTCTAGGCTAAGGTCATCACCAAACTTGTCAATCAGAAGCTGCTTCATATCTTCCCATATACAATGGTGGGTAGTTCAGGAACCACCACCTCCTGGCAAGCTGGGTGTAGACAGATTAGAATATATTCTTTCTTAACCTTGTCTGATGCTTGTCTCATGGCAGTTTTTTAGATAGTTAGGAAAGCTGCAATGTTTGAGGTTCTGGGGTCAAAGACTTGTTTAAAGGTAGGCTTAAAATGTACTTTGGGAGTTGGACCGCCATTGCTGCTATTGAGTACGTTTCTACACGGGGAAAACTCTGCTTCAGATTCAGAGGGGGGCTGTCTAGCCCATAGCTGACAAACACTCTCTTCAATGGTAGTCAGGGTCTCAACAATGCAGGCACCCATATTGATAGCTTGAGTGGTCTGTTGTGCAGTAGCATCTAGGCGTTGACCTTGGGTGGTCACTACTGTGGAGAGCTCAGCCAGTTGAGAAGTAAGGGATGGCCCCACTGAGAGGCAAGGGGAAAACCTATTGTTCACAGAGTTGATTAGTTCACTCATCTCTTGTATGTCTCTATCCAGCTCAGTATGGTCCTGCTTCAAATGATCCACCTTGTTGCTAGGGCAATTAGTTACCTAGCCCATTGGATTTGAGGGGCTCCTGATAAGCCAGGGCAGCAACATCTTTGTCAACAACCCCAACTGGACTGGCAGCAGTTGTCATCATCTCACGTAGGGCGGCAAATTAATGCTGTAGCTCTGCAATTTGAGCAGTCAACTCAAGCACCTGGGGGTCAGGTTGAGGCGCCTCAGCAGGACGTACTTGACTGCAAGTAGTTGTATGTAGCTCTCAAATAGTGTCCCATATTCTCTTCTCTCAATCCGCCAAGTCATCAGAAGGGGGAGAGGGCGGAACATCTGGCTTGGGCATGGCTAATTCATTCACTTGACTCTGGAGCTTGGCTATAGCAGCAGCAGTGTCAGCTCTCTCTTGATCAAACAACGTACTGATTTCATTAAGGCTGTTAGCAGCAAAGTCTGCTACCTGCTGTAGTTACTCAAATGAATACGTGCTGAATGCATTGAGCTGCTGCACAAGTTGTTCAAAGTTGGTGAGATAAGCGTTTGAAGTGGAATCTACTTAAGTTTTCCAGGGCTGTTCTAGCTGGTGAAACTTGTGTAGATGCTTTCTCACGTATTTGGGGATGAACTGGCACATTCATTTGATAAAATTAACCAAACAGGTCTGGGAGGTAACAGATTTGCGCTGATTGTCAGATCCAAAGGAAAACAGGGAATGGATCCACTGTTGGTAGGCAGCAAACTGGTCCCAGTGATGAGTAACCGCTGCTTGTAGAGATGAGATTTCTTGGACGTGGAGCCCCAACACCATTTGATGGTGGGCCAAGGCAGGCTGCATAAAGAACAATAGTAAGTGCTCAGCAGAGCAAGCCGCTGAGAGGAGATGCTGTGGAATTTGAGGAGCCACAATCAATTCATAGTATTCCACTTGATTAAAGTGCAGCTGAAGGCAAGGGATGGCTCCTTCACGGGCTATCCCAAGGGCTACCACCATGACTTGTTCTAAGTCAGGGGTATCCATGGGGTAAGCAACTAGGCAGGGACCATTCCCAATTTTCAGTACAGCAGGGATAATAGGCAGGTTGGCAATATCTTCCTCAATAGGAGGGCTAGTAATTACAGGTGAAGTTGGCTCTTGTATAGGCAGAGGCAAAGGACCTGAAACGTGGATGCAAAAGGGGTAACCAAGGGGCTTACAGCCCCTGTAGTGTGCACCATTTTTGTTGTGTTCTGAGGAGCAGCACAGACACACAACAGGAAATCCTAACCTTAGGATTGGATTTGTAATAAGTCTTGGTTAGATGACAGGGAAGTCTATGTGATTACCTTGCGGCCCTGGAAGAATAATTTCTATCAGTTGTGGCTAGAGAGAGGTGCAGAAGTACTGAAGACACAAAGACAAAAATGTGAATAGAACTTAATTTTTATTGGTGAATAGGAAATGGAATATATAGTGGTTAGGAATACCACAAAACACTACCAGGATGGTAGGATTGCTTGCCACCAGCATGAGTTGGCCAAGTGAGTTGTGCAGGATCAAGAAACCAAACAATTGCATTTCCTGATTCAGTCATCAACTCATTTTGAGAGGCAAAAGCAAAAGAAAGAGATTTGTTTTTGAAATGGCCCACCAAATGCAAAATCAACACATGGTTAAATGCAGTATTCACAACACGCCAGAACACCAACCTTAACAACAGCAACTCCAATTGCAACAATGGCAATTGCAGCCAAAGCGCAAACTGCTTCTGTCCCAAGAAACAGGACACTGCCAAAGTGAACAACACTGAAGTAGCAACCCACTATGAATCTGACCCCACATTCTCTGACCTCAAGGGTCTCAAAAAAGAGGAATAGGGAAAAGAGGAGGGGGAACAGGCTTAAGTGCCCCTGTCTCCCCCCAACTTGACAAGAAATTGTATCAAAGCAAAAACTTTGCTACTTGCATTCCCTGTGTCCCGCAATCCTCCATTTTTATGAACTTAAAATTAAAGATTGCTCACAACTTCTTGTCTAGCCATGCACTTACAAATCACATACACACAAAATTTTATTTGACTCTGGTTCACAACACACTATGATTAGAAAACCCTTTTAACAAGTACAAGATACCAGTTGTCAAATCCAACTTCAAATACGCCAGAATGGCAGATAAATCAAAGGTTCTACTCAAAGGCAAAACAACTCCCTTCAGAATTAACCTCCAAGGCATACAAACTTCCATAAAATGACTTGACATGGATAACATAAAGTACAACATTGTAGCAGGCATGAACTGGTTCACCCAAGTGAACCCCAGCGTATTTTGGAAAACAAAAACCATGACCATCAAACACAACGGAGCTAATTTTAACATCCTCAAAGAACCAAATGACCTCATTCTAAGAGACACAGTATTTTTCAAGGTCATAAATCAAGATGACTCAGAACGTCTAACCAAAGATAGTACGCTCCACACAATGAGGTACACTGAGTTCAATAACATACAAACACAAAAGATCCAATGCCCAGAACTTGCAGCACTCCTAAAGGATACGCTCATGTATTCAAAGAAGAACTCACCAAGCTCCCCCCCCAAACAGGAGGTCAAACATGGCATCAACTTATGCAAAGTCATGCTCAAACCTGCACCCCTCTACAGACTGTCTCCCATGGAGACCCAAACCCTCAAAACACACATTGAGGACAACTTAGCTAAAGACTTCATCCGCCCGCCTGAATCCCCATGGGGGGCAGCAGTATTCTTTGTAAAGAAACAGGAAGGCACTCTATGTCTAGTAACTGGATATAGAGCTCTCAATGCAAGCACAGTAAAGAATAAATACCCTCTTCCACTTATAGAATATCTGTTTGCAAGACTCTCAGGTGCCAAATTTTTCTCCAAAATTGACCTCACCTCAGGGTACAACCAAGTTGAAGTAAAGGAAAAAGTCATACCAAAAACTGTGTTCTGTACGCAATTTGGATCCTTTGAATGTAGAGTAATGAACTTTGGGATGACCAATGCTCCTGCGACGTTTTTCAACATGATGAACCAAGAATTAAACAGTCTATCAAATACATTATGCTACCTTGAAAATATCATCATATTCTCAAAAACCAAAGAATAACACCTCACACATGTCCACAAGACACTTGATTGTCTTGCAAAGCACAAACTGTACGCCAAGGCCAGTAATTGCCAATTTATGGAAAAGGAACTATTGTTCTTGGGCCACATTGTCTCTGACAGTGGCATCAAAGCAGACCAAACAAAATAAAAGCCATTAATAACATGCAACGCCCCACTTCTGTGAACCAAGTTAGATGCTTTCTTGGAATGATAGCTTACCTAAGGAAATACATCAAAGACTGCAGAAAACTAACCACACTGATCAGTGACCTAACAAAGGGTAATGCCAAAAAGAAATTCATCTGGACTCCAGAATGTGACAAGAATTTCCATTTATTAAAACAAGCTCTGATTGAAGCACCAATCTTGCAATACCCTAACAATAATGGGTGCTACAAGCTTGAGTCAGATGCCAGCAACACTGCCATTGGCGCAGTCCTGCGCATCTGCCAGCCAGGGCAGCAAGACTTCCTGCCAGTATATTACAAAAGCAGAAAACTAACCAATACTGAGCAGAGATACCCAATACACAATAAGGAATTGCTAGCAATATACCACATTTGCAAGAAATGGAGATGTTACTTGTAAGGACATTTAAATGTTCCAGTACTAACTGACCATAAATCCTTAATCTATTAAAAAACTCAGAGCGCACTTGCATGGCGGTAAGCTAAATGGATGTCCCTGCTGGAACAGCTTAACCTGGACATCCAGTATAAAAGGGGGCAGAGCTGGTCACAGCTGATGCTTTCTCTATACTATATCAGCCTAGAGAGGATCACCCTGACCACCTGGACCCTGACTGTCCCAACCTATACAACACTGAGTACAAGACAAAAGGAAAAGACACCTCAACACACCAACTGACCCACAAATAAATTAGTAAGGAACAAAAAGTATTTCCATGTATCAAATGGCACTGTATACCAAATCATTAAATACAAACATGTCCCTACATCCCACTTGCACAAAGAGTTGACACCATACTAAGGCATCACCACCTGCTAAGCCATATAAAGGCTAACAACCTATATCACACACTAAAAGAGATAGTATGGTGGCCCAATCTTACACAGGATATAGTTGATGTTCTGAAAAAGTGCATAGTGTGAGAGAAATACACCAGTACAAAGGCTCCTCAGCCAACGGTCAACCCAGTACCAGACCCTGAACCATTTAAGGTTTGGAGGCTAGACGTAGTGGGGCCCTTCCCAGAAACAAAGACAAACCAACATTTCTTAATTGTAGCTATCAACTTTACTACATTCTGGTCCATCTGCTGGGCAAAAAAGGACCACAAAGCAGAAATCATCAATCTTTTCATTAACAAAGCAATCATAGCCAACTATGGCACTCCAGACTACATCATAACTGATGGAGCAACAGAGTTATCAGGTCACGTAGTTAATGACAATTTGAAATCCAAAAACATTAAACACTTCATAACCTCTTCATACAGGCCACAGGCCAACAGTAGAGTGGAATGTCTAAACAACAGCCTTATCAGGACCCTAGAAAAAATAATAGATGGCAAAGCCAAAGACACATGGCCACTATACATGAAACATGCATTATTAATATCCTGAGTCTTCACCAACCAAGGGACAGGCTATTCACCATTTGAGCTAACCTACAGGTACAAACCAGAAGTTATCACCTGAACAAACAGCCCTACATAAAGATCCCCCAGGGAAAGCTCCCACAGTAGAGCAAGCACCAAACCTACAACACATCCACCTTAAAGCTAAAAGTGCTGAAATGACGAGGCTCAAGATACAAAAAAGTAACCTCCACAGAGGAACAACTTCCCATCAACTCCCCTGTCTGGATTCTAGCTGGCAACAGAAAGAAACTAGACTCAGTACACAGGGGACAAGGAAGAGTCATCAAATACAGACCAGAGCACAACACTTACCTAGTAAAATTCCAAAGTGCCAAAAGCCCAATTATCAAGAAACACCACAGAACCTGTCTCTGCCTCAGTAAAGGAGAGCACTTGACCAGACTGGTTCCAACTAGCAAACAGCTCCAAGAGCATCAGGCGGCAGTTGTTAAGACAAAGATCCCTCCTGATGCACCAGAGTAACCCCTTAAGGGGGGGTGTTGAGGGTCTGGATGTACAAGCATTCTGGCTACCACCAACCTACTTAACATCCAGCCATTGCCCAATTTAGTCCCCTTCCAATATACCGTTTGACATACCAAGAATGGTAACCAAGCAATATCACCTGACTGTACAAGTATCCAGTGGCTCAACCCCATCTAGCACATGATCAATCCTTAGGGTTGATCTAACTAAATCCCTGCCAAAGTCAAGTCTATATAAGTCTAAAGTATTATCAAATAAAATATACTTCCCTTCTTTCTTAATTCCATATTTGAAGCTTCCCCAAAAGGCGCTCCTTTTCATCACTATAGAAATTAATAATGCATACCAACAGTCTGATCTTTTTCTCTCCACTCAATTAGAATCAAATTAGGGAAAGGACTCAGAATATCAACTCTTTATTAGACAGCTGATATTGAGGCTTGCCCAGCTGCTTGCGTTTATCTGAGTTAGCTCACACCACTAAGAAGAGACTAAAGTAGCGTTAGGGCAGGGGGCCAACTTTGGGTGTGTGTGGTTTGTGAAGAAAGCTTTCTTGACAACTTTCACAGCTCAGTATTCTTTCTGACGCTGTACAACTACCCCTCAACCTGTTAAGAGTAGCTGTCTACCTAGGCCAGGTTTCAGGACTAGCTAGCCTGGTTGGCTACTAGTTGGTGGAGGTGATTGTTCCTCAATCAGAGCTACTCTAATACAATAGGCTCAGAGCCTTTTATCTTAGAGTGTATGGCCTGGCAGCTCAGTCCATGGTGAAACCTTCTAGACGTAATGCAGATAATTATCCATATGACAGCTCCCTTGTTCTAGGATATAATTAAAGTTTAGAATAGTAATTATTATGAGAAGCATGTTTGAGGTGGTTGTTGAGGTGGACTAATTAATTGCACAATATCTGCGTGTTTTCCTCATTAATTATGAATAGGAATTTTGTTAGTGCCAGGATATGATTTGATCATTGATCTATTGAGCTTGGGGCCTGGTTGCCCGTGTTATTTAGTTGAAATCATTCCTAAGATAGATTGACAGCTGGCCTACATTAATTAGTTATCAGGATTCACCTTTCAATTTAGCTGCTATTTCTTTTAAACATTTTTATTTTGGTCTATATTATCCAAAAGTATCCATTATTAGCCAGTCATTTTTATTCCTCACATCCTGCATCATGTTCTCTCTCTTCTTCCTTACATTTACTACCTTTTGGATCCAAATTTAAGTTTTTACTAAGATTTTTAGCAATCTAAAGGTGGTTAATGTCATTTCAAAACTCCCTTATCTTTCTGCTACAGGATTTGAACCCTGGATCTATACGTCAAGTTAGCAATTTGGTTTTCAAATGCCTTACCTTTTAGTATATGCTCAATTATGTGTCTTCCAAGCCATGGACCTAGTTTTCCCTTCCTTTTTGCCTGCTTAAACAACTAAGCATTTGCTGTAACTGTCTTTCTCCTCCTGGTGTCTCTTTTATGCTAAGCTTAACTTTTTAAAGTTAGTTTGAAGCAGTTGTGCCTCCATATCTTTTTTCTTTTACCAGATGTCAGTAACCTACATAGGTCAAATTTATTATTTAAAAACTGCACTTCAATTTCCCAAGCTCAATAAAAATTCTTGGTTTTCTAGTCTCAACAATGAGTTGAGATTGTTTGACTTGCACCCTAACAGGTACCTGTTAGATTTTGTGGCTTGTGTTTCCATTAGTGATATTTTATTTCTTGCAATTAAATTCTTTTCTTATCTTAGCTTATGATTCCATTTGATTATATTTTCAATCAGTTGGGCAATTTTTTATATTGAAACACAAACTTTAATTATTGATAGCTTTAATCCACCAGCTAGAACTGACCATTACCCTGACTTAGAAATTGATTTCTTGACACAATCTTCAGTTATTAAGACCAGTCTTTATTTCATTTTCTTAGGCTTAATCAATTGTCTTAGTCCCTAATTTACTTCTTATAAACTTTTAGGAGCTTTAGTGAAGTTATTGTTGCAAACCTTATCTACCTTTTTATACTTAACAAACATTAATATTCTTGAGTTAAAGGCTTTAGTCTACAATAACTTACCCCAAGACTTCAGACCTTACATTAGTTGAATCTATTAATTAGTCAATGTCCCAAAATTTTGACACTATAATTAAATTGTTTTTGGGCTATGAAGTTGAAGAAGATCTAGTTAGTCAATATCTAGCCTCATAGAAAATTGGTTTAGACCATATTCTTGATTAGATTTGCCTTGACCTGAAAAGTGAAACTATAGGTCTGGTAAGGAGATTATGCAGCACTTTAAAGTCTGTTAAGAAGAGTTAAATCAGCATGGGAAATTATCTCAGCCCAGGAGATAATAGAATGATGCTGCTCCAAATTTATTGCTACTTGATATAAATTCTCCCATTTTCAATTTTACTTTGGTCTGAAATAATTTTGTTCATTTCAGCAGCTATGAAAACTATTTTACATTCAATGTTACAAATTTTCCAGCAAGATCTAGCCAAACCCTACTCTGTTAAATCCCAATGACCTATATTCCATTGTTATACACTAGATTTAGAATTGTAGTACTGTAAATTCAGAACCTAAACGTAAAAACGCGGGATTTTCAAATCCTTGGTCCAAATTTTGAATCACTTTTGCGGGATGGCCTTTTTTCAATTAAGTTTTTTTATTATTTATTTGAATATTTGAAAATGCAGGAACTCATAGACACTTTAAAAAAGTTCAAGTCAAACTGCATATTTCCAATGGACAAAATGAATTAACTGGAATCAATTTTGAAGCATTCAAATCCAGCAACCATTTTCATTAAATTTACTACTTTTTTGAAATTGCGGGATTGTCAAATCCATGAACCAAATTTCAAATGACTTTTGAATGCTACTAGTAAACTTAGATATTACTTAAAGGAACTGGAATCCAAATTGGATGTACAGTAAGCACACTAGGAAACACCAACCCAAATCAAGAAGCTCTACTATGACTAAAATCAAACTAAAAATTCAATCTCAACAACCATGTTTAGACATATAAAGTGATTAAACTTTAAAATCATCCAAAACTGGAAAGGATACAATATTATACACTTCAAATCACAGATAAAGAAATTCTGTTACTATTCAAGGCTAAATCAGAGAAAACAACTACTCACAACTAAACCAATAAATCCAAATAAATACATATGTAATCTAAAATATATTTTTTATTTTATCTTTATGGACCACTAATTGTATTCCCAACCAGCTCCTGCACCAGCCTGCAGGGAAGCCCATCCACAAGGGCGTCCCAGAGGATCCAAGAATAGACCCAGAACCCAACTCAAGGGGAGTAATACCAACACACAGGCCTCCAAGGCGTCAGCGCCAGTCAACCACCTCCTGCATCCCAAGCCAGATCACACAGCCTGAATCCTAGACAGAAGCCAATCTCAAGGCCTGTCACCAAAGTCTCCTATACAAAGGTTATTGTGAATAATGAGGTTACATACACCTCCACTGTATACCCAGTTGTCACCTGGCCCCTCACTCTTGATCCAAGAGTTGCTACTTCCTGCCCCACGTCTTTGACACCTCCTATAAGCCATTGACAACCACCAAAGAGCCATCTGCAATAGTATTATATGCCACCATTAATGGCGCCAGTGCAACCAAGCGTGATCCCAACTTCTAAACAAAGGTCCCCATTCCCTGTGTTGAGCCTGCTAGCCAGGATGCTGTGGTACCTGCCAAGGGCTGGCGTTGGTTGTCGGATAGTGAGTGTGAAGCTCTCCTCAACTGCTTGAACAGGGGAATGGTGGTTCAGGATATTGTGTCCCAATTTGGTGTCATGGCCAGATACATTGCAGATATCAACACCAAGTATGGCAACACCGGGCAAATTGCAAAATCTTCCAAGGCTAAGCAGCAGCTCAGCCTACTTCATCCTGTTCATATCAATGCAATCAAGCAATAGGTTACCAAAGATTGCCACCTGGACTCACTTGCTGTCCAATCAATGGTTGCCACAGAGTTTGGGCTTTCTGTTTCTGAAACCCTTGTATACAAAGCAATGGTCAAATTGGGCTTCTTGTGGAAAGTACTGGGAGTTTTGCCATACAACAGAAACAATGAAGAGACCATTGAGGATTGACACATTTATGCTAAGACATATCTGGCCCTAAAAGAGACTGGGAATGTTAGCAACTGTGGTAAGTTTGACTCCCTGGTGATTGAATCCCTGGTGCTTGATACTATAGTAAAGTGAGAATTCAGTTTTTTCCCTGCTCAAAACTGGAAATTGACACTTTTTTAATTAACAGATCTTGATGTACTAAAAAATTTCAATATAAAGATTAAGCTATACAGCTATGGTATACTAAAGTGACCCTAGAAAGCACAAAAATGCCATAAAAAGTGTACCTTAATTAATAAAAAAAGGAGAAATAAGCAACTATTTCTCATTTTACTATGTAATTTACACTCTTTATTTAAAAATATTTTTGATTACCATAAAAATTAAAATTCCAGTATAACAAAAATAAGCACAAACACAACAATGAAAGTTGTGCAAAATATGAAGAAATATTAGTATTTATTTGATATAGTTCATATAAGTATAAATGTGAATTTCTTTTGTTTTATTAGGAAATTAACAAAAATTAAGATATTTCATTCATTTTCAACTTTAACTATTAATCTCAAACTTACCATGTATATATAAAATAATTAGTGCTATTAGTTAAATCAAAAAACAGAAAAATTAAAACTAAAAACTAATTGATCAAAACTAAAAAGTAAAAATTAAAACCATAGAAGCAAGACAGCAAGTTTATTCCTCCCCATTCTTCCCCTTCTTCATTTTGGCCCCTTCCAAGAGGGCAGTTGCAATGAGCTCAAGATTCTTCTTGATCTCTGAGACCTTGTATTTATGCTTGGCCGCATTTTGAATGGCCTTGGTGAATAGGGTGGAGCAGGTTGTGGGCTTGGTGGGGGGATGTGGTTTGCCAAGTCACGCAGCTTGGAGATGGTTTTCCCCTGCTTGTGCTGCAGGAGGGAGAAAAACTTATTGAATTTTGGCTAGAGCCCAAAGTTGGCCTTAAAGTATTTTTGATAAGCCTCTAGCGCTGAGGTGGTCTTGAGCTCACCATTCACTGCCGCCCGGTAAACATTCCAACTGGCCTTGGCGCAGGCCTTGCCTTGTCTCTGTGTGACAACCTTCCCAATCCACTGGGGCTCAAAGTACTTGAGGAAAGGCTTGAACTCTGAGTGCTTTACTACATAAGTATCTTTTGAGAGAACCTCAAACCCCTGCGCAGTGTGCTCTGGCTTTAAAAAAGCCAAGGCACTAAATTGTTCAAGCACAAATTTGCAGGTGTCTGAAGTGTCCCTCCGGCTCAACCTACTTAGCTCAGCATGGGCCTGCACATTCCGAGCAACTGCTTGGCGGTAGTAAAAGTGGCACTCCTGCACCTACCTGCTGAACAGCTGCTCAAATACATTGAATTGAGAAGGCTCAAAGTCCATAATGCACATGGTAGGCACAAGAGCTCTTAGCCTTACCTTTTCCTCCAAGTCCAGGGTGGCTTGGTCTTTGTTGGTGGCAGGAGGGTTGGTGCGGGTGTAGGGGGTGTAGGGGGTTTCAATTTTATACTTCTGGGAAGTATAATAAACAAAATAAGGGGAATATTCAAGAAGATAATGATACTTTATTTAATATGAATATAGAATAATATATAGTATCATGACAAGCCACATGTTGTCCATGTACATCATGGGGGTCATGGGGCTTATCTGAGTAATGTTCCTCTTGATTCACAAGGCTTAATCAAGTTGTGTTCCATTTAGGACCTGGATTGAGTGATCCCTGTCATAGATGATTGACTGATAATGATACCACCAGTTTATTAACTGGCCAGTGAACCATTTGGTGAGCCATTTGGTAATTTACTTGGGGCGTTTATTCCCCTGAGAGGGAGTAATCAAATATGTTGTGACATCTTCCCCTGTGCTGGAAGGCAGAGCCTTGGGAATTTTCTTGAGATTATTTGTTATGTGGGCTTGGTATTGATCCAGTTTGGTATTGGGTACAGGGAGCCTTGAATTTTGCTGGACTGTTCTTGCCTTATACAAGCAGAGTCTGTCAAGGTGCATACGTTTCAGTTGGGTTTGAGCTCCAATTCCTTTGATCATGTAGGTATTGTTGGGTTTAACTTCCATGAAAATGCCTGGTCAACATAGTCCTGGGTCTAGTTTGTGTTAATTGTGATTGATGACCCAGATCTTATCCCCAACTTGGAACCTTTCTTGTTGTAATGGGATTGCTTAACGCTGGACCCTTTGGTGCTCCATCTTTTCCTGGTCTTTTCTAGCTTGTAATACTTTTGGGTTGTTGCTGTCTGGTACCTTCTTTGGAAGCAGCAGTTGTGGTCCTGTGGTTGTACTCACAAATTGAGGATTTCTGACCATAGACAAGCTCATAAGGGCTTTTTCCTGTAATGTGGTTGACCTGTGTTCTGCAGACCATAAGGGAAGTTGGTAACATGTTGACCTAGGCTTTTGGATTGTTGGCAGATAACTTACTGAGGGATTCCACTATAGAGCTGTTTAGTTGCTCTACATATTATTTGCTTGTAGTTGATATGGGCTGGCTGTGATGTGTTTTATTCCATTTTTGGCAATATAGATGTTGGTGTCAATAGATTTGAGTTCAGTACCTCCA